>JABSTB010000748.1:0-45019 GCA_013756995.1 Neonectria neomacrospora | reverse complement strand
CCCTCGACGACGCCGCCTCCCCCCCCGTCATCCGCACCTCCAAGCCCCCAAGCGGCTACTCGCCCCTGACCGCTACCAAAAGCCCCAAGAGCCCGAGAAGCCCCAGCCGCGACAACTCCGGCGGCCTTCGCTCCTTTATCCGCAACAGCACCTCGCGCCCCTCGTCCAAAGGCTCCTCTGTCGACAAGAACGACGATACCCAGAGCATCGGAAACCTCTCCATCGAACGACGCTCCCTGCCAACCCCGGAACTGAACCACCAACGGTCGCATGACAGCTGGGGCAAGAAGACGAATAGGAGCTCCAAGGGACTCATGTACATGAGCTCCAAGGAGCAGCTCCGCGAGAGGGAGGTCGAGCGCAAGCGTGCCTCTGGTGGCTTGCCGACCTCTTCCTCCGCCCCGGGCTTGGGAGCCGGGAGTAGCACCCACTCTGGCGGCCGAGGGGACCCATTCTTCGCCGAAACGGCCATCCACGAGGAACCAAACTTGCACAGCTCTCGCGCTCGCGCCGTGGAACGCCCCTTGGAGAGCCCCTGTGCCATCCCGAACCGCGATTCCAGCCTGAGGAGGCCGGTGCAGAGTGGGAAGCGGTCGAGCGCCAGACGATCGAAGCGAGACAGCGACGGACCGAGCGATGCTATCCCCGAGGGCGAGGAACACGGTCGGTCCCGCGAACATGGCCGGAGAAAGCGCCATTCTGATCAGGACATGCTGAGGGCGTCTACCAAGTCGCCTATTTACGGCTTCGACGACTCTGCCTCCCCAACGAGGACCAAGACCATGGCTGGCCGGAGCTTCCTCGACGTCGGAGACGATTTGCTTCCGGGAGACGAGGATGAGGACGAAGGCGCGCCATTTCCCGCCGTTGCCCAGGGCCGCCGTCGAAACCCAAGCAGCGAGCGTAATTCTCGTCGTCGATCGGGGCACCAAAGCCCAAACCCTCCCGATGGAGTCAAAATGAAGCGCAGCAGCTCGAGACTCAAGCGCCTGTCGGCTCCTCTGACCAGGCCCGAGGAGCGCAGCCAAGAATCCGTCACGCCCGACAACCACAACCCTATACCCGCGGGATATGAGCGCCCCCAGTCCGCCGACTCGGTCGACGACGCTGTCGAGTCTTATCTCTGCTCGCCGCGCTTGTCGCAGAAGATTAGGCATCCTCAGACGGGCCGTGTAATTTCCTTCTCCGAGGTCGGCGACTCGGAGGGCTGTGCCGTCTTTTGCTGCGTGGGCATGGGCTTGACGAGATACATCACCGCTTTCTACGACGAGCTCGCCTTGACGCTGAAGCTGCGCTTGATCACCCCGGATCGACCTGGCGTGGGAGACAGTGAGCCGTACTCGGACGGGACGGCCACGCCGCTGAGCTGGCCTGGTAAGTGATTTGCTGAGATATCGATAACATGTTCTGACTGGTTGCAGATGACGTCTATGCTATTTGCCAAGCGCTGAAGATCACCAAGTTCTCCATCCTCGCCCACTCGGCCGGCGCAATCTATGCTCTCGCCACCGCCCTGCGAATGCCTCAACACATCCGCGGCAGAATTCACCTGCTGGCGCCGTGGATCCCCCCGTCCCAGATGAACGTGTTTGGCACGTCTCAGACACTGCCGCCGACGAACGCGATTCCGACGTCGCAACGAATCCTCCGCGCCCTCCCAACGCCTCTGCTCAAGGCTGCTAACAGTAGCTTCATGACTGCCACGAGCAGTTCCATCACGAGCTCCCTCCCCAAGAACCCTCGGCGATCAAAACGGAAGGCCAACGCCAATGCAAAAGACGGCCATGCGCCTGCGAATCGAAATGTGACACCGAGCCTGGACAAGGAGAACATCGGACTGGACGGTTACGGAAAATCACCGAGTGGCTTGATGAGCGGCGAGGCGCCGATGGAAGCGCCAAACGCGACGGAGAACATGGACCGCATGCATCCGCCCCAGGGCACGAGGAACGGCGAGACGGCGGTCCTGGCCGCGGCCCAAGATGCAATGGCCGACAAGGAGCGCCAGATGACGTACGATCTGCGGCTGACGCACGCCATCTGGGAGCTGGCGACGACGGGAGCAAACCCGGCCGTGGACCTGCTCGTGTGCCTGGAACGACGACACACGATCGGGTTCCGCTACGTCGACATCACGCGGCCGGTGGTCATCCACCACGGAAGCCGCGACACGCGAGTGCCCGTCGAGAACGTCAAGTGGCTCGGAAAGACGATGCGCCGCTGCGAGGTGCGGGTGCTCGAGGGAGAGGGCCACGGGCTGATGGCCAGCGCCAGCGTTATGGGCTCGGTACTAATGGAAATGAGCAAGGAGTGGGAGGACTGGATGAAGGTGACGGGCGCCGACGGACGACGAGATCGCGAGAGGGGCCGACGCGGCACCCTGGGAAGATGAGCGAGCCACGAAGCGGAACCCTGGAATACGATCCGGGGAACGACGTAATATCATATCGCCAGAGCGGCGGCTTTTAATTTCGCCGAGGACAGAGGGCGAACCGAGACATGTCCACGCGCTGCCGACTGCTCCGAGAGGCGATCAACACCCCGGACAGGGGTGGAACGATTCGAGAAGAGTCGGGAACGGGATGGCCCAAGTGCGAGAGCGACGAATGGCCTCGGGGTCAAGATGTATCAGCGGGGATGAATGCACTCATGTCATTCTATATCATGTACGACTAATCGGGAGGACTCGAAGTCCGAAGTAGAGTAATGTCTTAATCACATTTGTGGCCGGGTCTGTACTAAATAAGAACTTGGATGTACAAATTGTTTGGATGACGAGGACTTGAGGAGGAGCTGTGAGGTTGTGAGGTTTTGAAGGCATTTTGTTTGTTGTATTATCACCCTTGACCTGGGTCGGGGTATGGAAGCAGACTCATTACGCCCTATGTTGTCCTTGCCAGAACTGACCTCGCCGTCCCCATCATTGCCATCTCATACATCACCGCCCTCGGCCAACATCCTCGTCCAGTCAAACTTCCTCCACCCCCTCTTGAACGCCTCGACCCGCGTATCCCCCCTCGTCCACCGCCCCTGCTTCTTGACGACGTGCGGCTCGGCGCCGACGATGCCGCCCAGCACCTCGCGCGCAAACAGGTCGCCGCGCGGCCAGCGCGCGGCGTCCTCGACGATGTGGCCCAGGCCGCCGTCGAGGGTGAACCAGGCGTGGAAGTACGGCGCCTCCTTGGCGATGCTGCGGCGGAAGGCGGCGCGGCCCATGCCGTCGCGGGCCCGGGCGCCCGTGTCCACCACCTTGGCGTGCTGGGCCCACTCCTCGTCGGCCGACAGGAAGGCCTCGCGGAAGTAGGCCGGGGCCGTGGCGCCCTCGGCGTAGGGGATCGGGGCGGCGACCATGGCGGCGTGCGGGTGGCGGTGCGGCGCCGCGGCGTTCTCGTAGAAGACGACCTCGCGTCCCTGGTCGTGATACATGCGCGTGAGGCTCTTCATGAAGTTGCGCAGCTCCTCCCACTCGTCGTCGTCGCACTCGAGCAGGTTGCGCCGGTGCGCGATGGGCGCGATGACGGCGCCGCCGGGGCAGACCTCGGGCTCCGTGGCCAGCGTGAGGAAGACGCGGGTGCCGAGGGCCACGACGGGGGCCACGGGCGGTTGCTGCGTGTCCTCGTGGTGGCAGAGCGGGCAGGCCTCGAGCACGCGGTTCATCTTCTGGAAGTCGCTGACGGCCATGTTCTTGAGGTTGAGCTCGCTCTTGTGCACGCGGCGGGCGAGCTTCTCGGCGTTGTCGTCCATGTACTCGAGGTCGTTGCCAAACTTGGCGTCCTTGGCGATGCGCTCGGCCAGGCGCAGGCCCTCGCCGCCGGGCTGGGCCTTTGTGCGGCGCTCCTCGCGCACCATGTCGTCGATGGTCATGTCATCGTTCTCCTCGACAGTGCCGCGCTCGCGCCCACGCTTGGTGTCAACCGCCTTGGCTTCGGCGCGCGTGCCGGCGAGCTGCCGGTTGTCCATGACGCCGAGCACGACGGCTTCGGAGCCGGGGCCGCGCTGGGCCGAGGCGGCGGCCGCGCGGTTGTATTCGTCTTCGAGCTGCGCGGCGTTGGGGGCGCGGCGGAGCTTGGCCTTCATCATCTGGGCGCGGAGGCGGTTGAGGGCCGACTGGTCGAGGGCGGGCGTAGCTGGAGCGGTGTCGTGGTGAATGGTTGTGTGTGAGGGCTCGGATGGAGGTGGTTCATCCTTGCGTTGCTGCTCTAGTCGCTCCCGGTACAGGTCGCCCGTCGGCTTGTCGTTGCCCTTGAACCCAGCTCCGTATAGCTTCCTCCGCTCCATCTCGACCTTCTCTTCGCGCGCGTCGTCGAAGTCCTGCAGGTTCCCGAAGCGCTCCACGGCCACGTCGTCGACGGTGCGCTGGCCGTCCTCGGCCTGGCTGTACACGGCGCGCAGCTTGGTCATGCGCCACGAGGAGCCCGCGTCGCCAAAGGTGTAGTCGACGGTGCGCTCGCGGGGGATGTCGAGCTTGTCCAGCGCCTTGCCGGCGTTGATGTCCTCGATGTGGATGTTGAGCTCGCGCTTAGAGACGACTCGCTTGGGTTCGGCCTTGGGTTCGGAGGCCTTGGGGGCTTTATCGGGGCGGTTGACGTAGTCGATGCCGATTGACGAGGGCGCCGTCATCCAGGAGTCTCTGACGAGGGGCTTGGAGGTTTGTGAGGGGTCGTCGCTTGGTGGTTTCTCGTCGTCTACGGGGAGGTCTTGTTTTGGGTCTGTCTTGTGGTCGCGATGGCGGTGCCGTGATTGATGCTCGCCGTCGTCGCCGTCGTCGCGGGAATGGCGCGAGCGCTTGTGTCTGTGGTCATCGTCGTCGTCTTCCCGATGGCGGCGGTGTCGGTGCCTGTCTCTGTCCTTGCTCTTGTCCTTGTCCTTGTCCTTGTCGCCATCTCGCTCCGGCTCGTGACGGTGGTGATGCCTGTGCTTGCGATGGCGTCGCTCCTCCCGGCCGCGTTCCTCTTGCTCGCGCTCCGCCTTGCCAGCTGCCAGGGACTTTTCAAATTCGTCGAGGCCGTCCATTGTTTCGGCGGTGGCCAACGCGATTGTCGGTGGAGGGAGGAATTGGGAGGTTGCGTGATGGAAGTTGACAGTTGAGGTTACCGAGCTATGGACCGTTTACGTCAGGTGCCGGCCTGAGCTTCGGGAAAAACTCGCTGTGGGGCGTAGCTCAGTGGAGTCACCCAAACTCACCATTCCACTCCCCATTCCATGTATAACTGGTGATCCTCCAGGTCAATCACATTCGGCATCAATCTGTGTTTACTTTCTTGTATGTGAATTAAGATCCAATCCGGGTAGCCGCTGGTGGTATTAATCTAGCACAAATCCTCCTCAAAACGCCGTTGCTCTGCTACAAAAGCTATACATACAAGCCATATCCATATACCCAATCATTTAGGCGTATCCGCGATGAAATCAAAAACACAGACACATTAGCACATGAGACGGTACAGTCGTTTCCACATGGGCCACTTCATCCTCTCCTCGCGCTCTTCCTCGGACGAGATGTGCGTCCGGAAGTATCGTCGCCCCGTCTCGACATCCATCTCGTCGACCTGCACGATCCGCGTCCGGTACCAGAGCTTGTGGAAGCAGTAGAAGATGAGCACGATGGGGATGGCCATGACGCGCAAGAAGAACGTCTGGACCATGCCCGCCGTGGAGGTGTCCTGGTCCGCCGTCGGGATCGGCGACACGGCGATCCAGATCTGCGAGATGATGACCAGCGAGTAGCCGATGCACCCGAAGTAGGAGCCCCAGATGCCCACGTTAGACCGGAACGGCAGCTGCTCCAGTGAGCGGGACGTGAAGCCCCACGCCTGGCGGAAGCGGATGTGACAGAGACAGATGCTGCCCCAGGTGAAGAGCGACGCCAGGCCGCTGATGGACAGCAGCCAGTTGAAGATGGTGTCGTGGAAGGACAAGTCTGCCAGGAAGGCTAGAAGACCGAGGCAGGACGCAAAGATGATGGCCATCAGAGGACGGCCTTGCTTGTCGACGTAGGCGAAGATTTTGGGCGCGTGGGACTGTTCAGCAAGCGCCGCCAGCGTTCGGGACGAGCCATAGACGGCAGAGTTGCCGACGCTGACGACGGCTATCAGAATGACAGCGTTCATGATGCTTGGCAGGATTGTGGCACCCGCGCTCTCGATGGCGATGACAAACGGACTGGCCGAGGCGTCAGCGCTGCTCTTGCCGCCCATAAGACGCGGCTCGTTGGACGGCACCAGCAGGCTGACGAGCATCAGCGCAACGATGTAGAAGATGCTGATGCGCCAGAAGACCTGCTTGATAGCGGTGGGGAGCGACTTGCGGGGATTGGCCGTCTCGGCGGCGGCAAGGCCGATGAGCTCTGTGCCGCTGAAGGAGAAGGCGGAGGTGACGAGGACGGTGCAGAAGCCCTTGAATCCGTTGTTGAAGGCGCCGGGGTTGCGCCAGTACTGGCCGCCGATGTAGCCGCTGTCCGGCCGGCCGCCGATGTTGATGACGATGGCGAGCAGGCTGGGGTCGTTAGCAAGCCGAGTTGTGGAGATTGGAGGACAGACCGAGGCAGATTGATGGAAGAGAGACTTGGACTTACATGAAACCAATGACAGCGGTGACCTTGATGATGGAAAAGACAAACTCGGCCTCGCCGTATGCCTTGACGCCGAACAGGTTGATGACGACGATGGTGAGGAGGAAGATGGCGACGAAGATGGCTTTTGGCAGGTCCTCGTTCCAGTATGTGATGGTAAACGCGCCGGCCATGATTTCGAGGGGCAGAGTAAATAGCCATTGCAGACAGTAGCTGAGAACACAGTCAGCATCGGCGACAAGACGGCCAGCAACGAGATGACTTACTTCCAACCCATGGCAAAGCCCCACGAAGGGTCAAGGAACCGCGTCGAGTAGGCGGAGAAGGAACCGGCGATGGGGAACAACACGCACAGCTCGGCCAGGGCCTGCATGGTGCAGTACTGCATGGCGCCGACGAGGAGGTATGCGAGGAGAACGGTGGCCGGACCGCCCTTGAACAGCGCGGGCCCGGAGGCGACGAACAGGCCGGTCCCGATGGCGCCGCCAAAGGCAATCATCTGCAGATGGCGCCCCTTGAGCTCGCGGGCCAGGGCCGTATTCGCCGTCTTCGCATTTGCGGCGCGCAGGTCGTAGTGGCGGTCGCCCGGGACCGTCGGCGGCGGCGACGGCTGGTAGCCGCCATCACGGCTCTTGAGGGGCCGGCGCTCGGCGCGGCGGAAGCCATCCATCCAGTCGGTGGGCTCTCGCGAGGGCGCGGGCTTCTTGGCGGAGATGTTCCACGAGGCGCCCTTGTCTTCGGCGCCGGAGCCGGTGCTGAGGTCCTTCATCTCGACCACCTCGACGTCGCGGGTGAGGACGATGTCGCCCTTCATGGTTGCGGTTGGCTGGTTGCAATGTCACGTCACGTGTGTGGGGTTGCACCGATCCTTACGCCTCGGGGTAAGGGAACAAGCAAAGGATGCTGGCGCAGTGATGGAAAAAGAAAAGAAAAGAAAAAACGTCCAAAGGATGTGAATGACGCTTCTGGTCGGAGGGTGATTTGCCAGCGGTCGTGGTGAGTCGTAGTCTTGCGACACCAACCAAACCCCGAGACAAGCCTCGGCAGTGCTTGGTGATGCTTCGAAAAGGCTTCTAGAAGCACCAGAAAAAGTCCGAGCCGGCGTTTGGGGCGGAAAAGGCGCAGGTGGCGGAGGTTTTTTTTCCACTCCTTCCTTTTGGATCGGATGTCCAGGTCAAGGAACAATGTGACCAGGCAAGGGACCACGCAGGACGGAAGGATTGCGACGAGAGACGATGGCGATTTGGGAGGATTCGTGCTGAGCCAAGCTGTCGGGACGAGGGAGAGGTGGTGGGTGCAGGTGTGCAGCGGGAGTTGGTTATTGATGGATGAAGGAGAGTAAAGAGCGACAGCCGGATTAGACGAGACAGGACAGAACAGTGGGTAGGGAGGTGAATGGGGGGGTAGGGGATGGATAATGAATAATGAATAATAAGTAATGGGTAATGTAATGGGTAATGGACAATGGTTCATGAAGAGAGAGAGAGAGAGACAGCGACAGCGACACAGAGAAAGTGAGACAAGACGGTGACGGAGACAATGGAGATGGACGGCCGGTGCACTTGTTAATTACCTCACCCTCACCCTCGTCGTGCCGTCCTCTTGTTCAAACCACAGCTGATTGATTGATTGCTTGCTTGAACCGCAGTTCTCTAGCTTGCCCAGCTTCCCGTCATGAATAGCGTGGTCATATGGGTTTCCATTCCCTCGCGGCAACGATGAAGACTCCCAGGGTCCCCGGTCCTGGCCAGTCTAAGTGGCCCCCCCATCCTCGAGGGCCAAGAACCACATGGAACGCATGATGATTTCCCGCACGCCGCAGGAAAAGCCCACATCTCACACGCCCCCCCTCCTCGCGGCTACGCTCCTGCTTGCGAGCAGACGGGACATGTGCGTGTGCCCCTGGCGATCCATCTTGCCTACCGCGCATCTAGACACCCAGTCAAACCAGTCCATCAAACACCACGGCAGCCTCCAGCCGGCGAGTGGTACAGAGTGAGACGTAGGTGGTACAGCGCCGGACGCTATTTGCAAGCCTGCGTGCCTCGATTAGGTAGGTGCTTCGCTCCCGCATCCCTGTCTCAGGACCCGTCTCCGAGGCTTGCGACATCTCTTGGCGCCTTGCTTTTGCTATCGCGACGCCGACTCGGCTGGATCGAGGTGCTGCTTGTGAAAGACGACGAGAGAAAAAGACGCAGGGGACAAGGGGCCAGAAAGGGGAAACGAGAGATTGAGAAGCGGTGGGAACCCTCGGAACCTGGGGAAACACACAGCAACAGTAGCAGCGTCACCATCGCCATCGCCATCGCCTACATAAAACGGGGCTCCTTGTTCCCTGACGCCCCGCAGCTATTACGTACAGGAATTTGGCATCTCGCTGCCCCAGAGCCCAGAGTTGCCATGGGGCTTTCTTTGTTGCTTGCGGCTGCACTAGCACGAGTGGTCTTCTTTTTGAGGTGCAGCCGTGCGGAATTGCCTGTCGATAGTTTGGTTGCGTATAGTCGCTCGAGTCAGAGCCATGGCGTGTTAGTGGCGGCTCCGAGGTCGACGTCAACACCACGCGCTGTGATGGCAGCGGGTCTGTGGTTATGCCATCACATTATCAAATACAAGCAAATTACGAGGAACAGAGGAACAGAGGAACAGCAACAGTAACAGTAACAGTGAGGGACAAAGTAAATCGTCTTGATTCTAGGCAGTAGAGAAATCGTCGTAGCTTTGAGGTTATCATGTCGCTCAATATTAAACATTGAAGGTATAAGTCCGTCATCCTGAATCCAATCCAATCCCATCCCATCCCATGCCAGCCGGCATCCTGCCATGTCCGTAACCGCCTTCAACCTCTCCCGCCGCGGATCGTAATTGTGTTCCCGCGCTGGAGCTCCCTCGCGTCCGCAGCGACCACCACCGACGCCGGCCGCTGCAGCTGCAGCTGGTCGCGCGTGATCAGCGAGTCGTGGCTCTGCGTGGGGCTCACGGGGCGGTCGCCGGACGAGTCCTTGCGCACCTCGGACGACTTGGAGATGGAGTCGGCCGTCGTGTGCGAAGCGCCGCTGCTAGCCCAGATGCCCTCAGTGGTCTTGACCGGCCGCGCCAGCCCGGCGGCCATCTGCCGCTGCCGCTCGCGCTCGTCCTCCTCCTCCTCCCAGCGGCTCACGGCGGTGCGCGTCAGGCGCGTGGGCTGTGACTGCGACCGCGAGCCCGAGTAGCCCGAGTAGCTGTTGGAGCCCTTGAACTTCTTGCGCTTGACGCCGCTGTCGCGCAGGAACGACCCCAGCGCCACCGTGTTGCCCACGCCCGTGGCCGCCAGGATCTCGACCGACGCCCACATGGTGCGGTCGACCTGGGAGCCACCGTGGTGCACGATGAAGGGCATGCGGTACAGCGTGATGCCGACGGTGACGAAGACGAGGCAGAAGAGCATCACCAGCAGCACCTTGCGCTTCATGGCGATCTGGCTCGACAGGATGATGGGGATCGGGAAAGCGATCAGCACCAGGTCCGTTGCCACGTTGCACACCCCCATCGTGAGCATCTGCGCCAGGCCCTGCCGGCACTTGGGGCCCGGGTCTGGAGTGACTTGCCAGTAATGCGTGAACGGCTGGCACTCGGCCAGGTCGCTGACGATGACGGCGATGAAGGTGAGGCCGAGCGCCCATCGCATTGCGACGATGATGGCCGCGTGCGACTTCTTGCGGGTTGCGCCTGCGAGGCGGCTGAAGAATTCCAGCGTCGTGTACTTGATGATCCACAGACTAGAAAAAGCAAGCACAATTAGCCAGAGCCTGTAAGTGGCATGGAGATGAAGACTTACATGGCAGCATAGAAGACACGGCTAGCCATGACGAGCCGACTCCCAATGACCCTTCGGTCGATCTCCTCCTGCGAGAGGTGGATGCCGTGGAGGTTGATGTTGTTGGTGCCGTAGCGCAGGACAAAGTGCACGCACACGGCGCGGAGCAGCAGGGGCAGCATGGCCACGGCGACGATCTTATCCTCGCGGAGCAGCTTCTCGACGCGCACGTAGCGGCCGCTCAGCCGGAGGATGATGATGGCGAAGCAGAAGATGGTGATCCACCACGACACCAGCAACGTGGGCTTGTCGTCGCTGAACGGCCGCCTCTCGGGGGCTTCTGAGTAGATGGACATGACTGTCAAAGGAGCGGACGAGGTGGTGACCTCAGCATGTATGTGGGGTTGTTGGGGAAGTGTTGTTGCCAGTGGGGGATGGTGTTTTGCCAGACGACGGGGGCGATGCTCTCAACGTCAAACACCGCGGGGACGTTCAAGTAAGAACTATACGTTGGAGGAGAACCAGACGTTCAAGGAAGAACCTGATGTTCAAACAAAAACTGGCAGACGCAAGAATTCCCGCCATGCAGAACGATGATGGATAGAACACTTGATCAACGGATTGGGCTCTGGGGGCATACCAACGGCAGCTTATCAGGCTGGACAAGGCACCCCGGCACGACTCGAGTAAGTCCTCTTCGGACGTCGAGCGAGCAGAGGCCCAAGAGGGTGAGGGCGTGCAGCAGCGAAGCCCCTACTGCACGTCAAACCTCCGAACTCAGGGATGGGACGAACGAACTGGCTTCCAAGTTCCATCAGGGGATCCAGACCGGGGCCTTGGACGGGTGTCGCCAGGCTGTCGAGGGTTCGCTGGAGATGGCAAGATGGCCGCGGTTGGCCTGGCCCCTGCTGTGGAAGACTTGGCGAGGCCTGCTCTAGCTCATCATGTCTAGTTGGTCCTCTAGCTGATCCTCTAGCCCTGGAAGCCATCTGCTCCCGGGGCAGACTAGCCGGGCTGGCATCCGCAGGCGATGGCCTCTCTAGGGCCGTACCGGTGGCTGAGGTCTGTGCAGAGGGAGGGCATCATCGTATCATGGGCAGCAACAGAGCTCGATGAATGGCGAGCATTCCAGTAGTTGGTGGGGCTGCGGAGGAGGGTCTGCAAAGGAGGGTCTGCGATCCGAGGACAAGGTCACGACTCCGGAAGAGGTGACGATAAACTTGGTTGGCATCGTCGGACCGCCTGCCGCTTCGAGCAACCCGCGAGCAAGCAAGTGGCGGCGGCCGGGATGTCTTGAGCCCCTCCAACGTCCAAGAGCAGAGGGGGAGGTTTGGATGGAGACGTTGGAGATTTGGGGCCCTCGCAGTGGGTAGTCTAAAAGGGCTGAGAGGGGGGTTCCCAGAAGGGGGCAAGTGGCGAGTGGCAAACTGGGCATTCGATTCGTAGACGCAGAAGCCACGAAAGTCGAGTCTGGCTGATGGTGCGGCGGTTGTGATCAGGATGTCCATTGGAGTGGTCATATCGCTGACACTGCGGAATCCGGGTCGGCAGCTCGCTAGAGCCAATGGCGGCTGCCGCAGCGGCTAGGCCAAGACGCTGGGTGTCTGGGATGTCTGGGATGTCTGGGATGTCTGGAAGCGATGCCGCGATGCCATGGAGCAGACGCTCACTAGGAATTAAACGGGCAAGGTGTCGGGGAGAGGGACACAGAGAGGGAAGACACGCAGCGGAACCAACCCCTGTCTGCTGACACAAGGCATAACATCATCCGCAAACCACAAGATACAGCGGCAGCACGTCGCACAGATACCGAACTAGCTCTGTCTAAAGCCGTTGGTTGCTGGGATATTGGATATTGTGGCGCACGTGGGAGGCGGCGCGGCCTGTTCTAGAAGGACACACGCAACGCGGCGAGGCGGGGCCCGGGGCTTTTATTCCTTCTGGAAGCCCTGGGATCTACGATTTGCGTTCCTACGAGGCCGGGACGAGACATGTCGTCGAGATAGACATGGCTACCTTTGAGAGCGTCCATTCCATTACGTTCGCGATTGCGCTCCCCGTCTGGGGAAAATGGAGTCGAGTGGGAACTGTCAGAGAGACAGAGTCTGGGGAAAACCGAAAAAGCATGAGACTCGTGGCATCGTCGACGTCGAACAGTCATACTCTGGGGGAATTGTGGAAAGGCGGCGACGCTGGCCATAGAAAACTGATGCCGTTACATAAACCGAACGTAACGCTTTCATGGTGGTGAGAGGCCCTGGGACACCCAAGCGCTGCAAGGTTGCAAGGTTGCAAGGTTGGCGGCGCACGGGCGGGCCCATTCGGGCCATTCCATCCCATCCTCCACCGCACGAGGCTGGGCTAGGGGGGTGTGCACCCACTGGAACCCCGCAACAGGGGCCTGCGCTACGGCGGACGGGACCACTACTGTAGGGCCCTACCGAGTAAGTGCTACGGTATGGAGTAGACTACGTTAGCCCAGGCTCTAGAACATCCGTGGTTGCGATGGAGCCACGCAGAGGTGATCTATCCTGCATAGTATCACGCTCCGTGCTCGCTCGGGCCTCAGGGGCTTCCACTGGGATACGGAGTACGAACTCCAAGAGGGCCAATTGGGGTGCTTGGCCCAGGTCTGGAGTGGTTGACATTGGTGATCCGTCGATTCCGATCAGGGCAAAGAAAGCTAGGGAGGGCTTCACTGGACCTGCGCCATGCGAACAGTGGAGTGACCGCTAGCG
Organism: Neonectria neomacrospora; assembly: GCA_013756995.1. Taxonomy (NCBI): domain Eukaryota; kingdom Fungi; phylum Ascomycota; class Sordariomycetes; order Hypocreales; family Nectriaceae; genus Neonectria; species Neonectria neomacrospora. Next base: position 31,917 of record JABSTB010000748.1, on the reverse strand, counting down.
AGCGAGGGCCATCCACCGCCATCCCCGTTTTTTTGCTGAGGTCATCCGCCGTCAAACTCCATCAGGTCCGTCCATCCACGATCCATTCCACAGTCTGTTGCATCCAGCTTCACATCGGGTCATATCATCTCACACTTATCACACTGTCCCTTTCTTTACCAATACTCTGCTATAGAGAACTATCGATTCCCCACCACCTGGTCGAATGGTCAACTGTCTCTAGACTCTACACTCTCCTCCGTGCGCCAGACTACCTCCCTATTCTCCGCTTCGATTGGATGCAGCAAGCGACCGTCTTCTATGGCGCCACCCCTCCCCCGGTCTTCCGTCTTCCGTCTTCCGTCTTCCGTCCTCATCTTCCGCCTTCGTCTCCGTCTCCCGTCTCCGTCTCCCGTGAGACTCGGAACATGCCCTTTCTTGGGACTCATAGCCAACTATCCTGGTAGACGCGTCGCTGACACGGACCTTAAATGAGCTTCGATGTCGAGCTGCTTACGTTGGTTCAACGGCGGCCTATGATACGAATCCCCTTCTCCTTCATCCTTGTCGCCTGTGTATTCACTGGACAAGTCTTTGCGCCGTGCCTTGCATTTGCCAACCCTCCCGATGCAACCCTCCGCCGCGCTCTGCCACCCTCCCGTCAGGTGCTTCTGCATTATGTGAATGCCGCATGTGCTGATTGAACCTCTCCCAAGCCATGCCTTAAGCTATCTTGCACGGTTTTGACTTTGGCAGGAGAAATGGTAATCTTCCATCATGTCATATGCCTCGCTCACCCAAACGACACCAAGCACCCGGCCCGGCCTCGACGCCGTCTGCCAACTCTCGTCCTAGCCAGGCCGGCCCGGCCTCTTGGATTCATCTTTGCAGCCTTCACAGGGGCATGTTACTACACAGATGACTAGTAATTATCCATGCGCAAAACGAGCGTCGATGCGGCCTCCAACAGCGGCAGTTAGCTCCCACCTCCTACGGGTAGCTCTCCGTCAGCACCAGCCTGGCGTGTTCCATGTCCGTGGGTCAACCACCTGCTAGCTGCTGTTGGCGGCGGTGCCACACAAACACCAGCCTTGGCATTGCAACTTGGCGAGCCGACATCGCTGTTGCTCTTCTCGGCTTCGGTCCAACACTCCAACTACCCAAAAGCGCCGCGATTGTTTTGCCGCTTTCGACGCATCATTTCAGGTACTAAGATCATCTTTGAAAGTTAAACTCAGCCTTACTCCTTAGCTCTCCATCAGAGTTCACACCATGCATGCCTGTTTACAGATCCCCTCCGTCAAGGATGGGATCCTGCCCTACGGATCGGAATTGATCACAACGACGCAGGGATTCAAATAGCAACCATAGTGCGACGTGTCCGGTGACACCAAGAGCTCATTTCAACCACGAACCGCGAATTTGGAGGTTTTCCACCGTTCTTCTGTGAGCGAGTCAGCAGAGCATCCCCATTCTTTGCTTTTGGTAACAAGACAGGGGGGAGCTAATAACGCGAAGCCCCCGGATCTACCGCTAGGCCTAGATCCTTTCTGTTTCCTTGTCCATCGCTAGGGATTTGGGGAGTCGCTTTCCATAGGCTTTCCATAGGCTTTCTATTTTTTTTTATAACTTTCCGCTAACGGCCGCTTCCCGGCTTCACCTCAGCTACGAGGCTTGACGAACTATCACTAGGTAGAGGACTAGACAGGTTACTAGGCGTGAAGAGTCGTCAACTGAGAGTAATCATGAGATGAGTGTAGAGCTATAGAGTTAGCCTGTTGGGTAACGCGCAGAAAAACTATTTCTCGGTCTGTCCGAACCACACGATGCATACCTCAACCTGGTAGCTTACAAGCCACCTAGAAATAACTGCGCAACTCCGCCCCTAATCTCCACCATCGAAGTCCTGTCTAGCTAATATTGAGCTGGAGGCAGTAGACCTGTATGGGAATCCCCATCTTGCTCTGGCCCCGAAGTTTCCTTGAGGTTACCCTAGACCCAATGGCCGACTTCATTGTCTCTTCTCATTCAGGCCCAATATCGGGACAGAACAAGACAAGCAACAGAGCCCACCTGCGGCATCTTAAGTTCTAGACAGCAACCTGCCACATGGCGAATTCCAATTATTCTTTGCGTAGGAGCCGGCGATATGATCTTGAATCCGATCACATTTAGGACGAGTGGGCAATGGTGGACAACTGTAATTCCATTATGATGCTATGAGTGGAGTGATGTTATTTTGAAAGGATGCCCAGAGCAATGGTGTTCTCAATGAACAACTACACCGAAGATATACGCCTAATCCATCTCAACAAATCTCTCCCCATATCAACCTTCATCTTCGTTAGAATCCTCATCAACTTGCTCACTAACTACTCCAGCTTCAAGACTAAAGCTAAAGCCTGAAACCCATCTCTGCCCATAAATCAGAGATGCTGTTTTGAGAGGGCAATATGGGGCTCTTGGAAAAGCCTTACAAACTTTGACCTGAGATATATGCAGTGCTTCTAACCTAGAGCATTTACTGCACAAATAATATAATAAACATGATAATATATTTATCCTAGACCTAAGTTCTAGGCCCAATCTCAATAGACTTGTCGAGTTATGTTTTCCTCTTCTAATATTGTATGTATTAGGCGTGCGTTTCTTGTAGATATGAGGACTGCCCTTGTATGAGGTTGGTGAAGAGGGAAAGTGCTCATTCCCGGAACCCCTAGGCTCAAGGCCTCAAGATAAATGTGCCAATAAGTATCTAAAATATGATAACGTGCCATCCGTATTGTATGCTTTGACATGTGTAATCATCTATTCCGTGATGTCTTTGTGATGTAACCCTCGTTGAAGAATGGGTCGTCGAAGCTGGCTTCACCAATGCGCCTGCACTGCCGCCGCTCTGCCTATCCCACAGTACAAAAAAGGCTCCAGAGACGAGGGTATTCTTCACAACCATCTTCTTACTGTAGTCAATGGAGTAGGTCTATGTCTGGGATAATAATCAATTAATAGGCCCTAGATGCTGCGACTCTCTCCGTCTCTCCGTCTCACTCCACTTACCGAAGATGGGGTAAGATGCCTCTTCACTGTCTACATACAAACTACCCGAAACTATCCAGACAGCATAAAATACTTGTTCTTATTTAGTAACTAGAAAAGGTCGTGGGCAAGTTTGCTTATTGGACTCTGGAGTCTGGAGTCTGAAGTCGAATCGACATGGATGACGAACCCAACCCAGGCCCAGTACAAGAGGCTGAAGCCCTTGTCGCTATCCAATCAACTATGGTACTAGAATCCTGGAGCGATGATGGTGGGTAAGTGCCTACGAGATATGGTAATACTAAATTCAAAGGATGAAAGTTGGGATACTGAGTAACATCCCAATTACGTATAATCCAAGTATAAAGCAGCGACATGCCGAGGGTGTCACTCCTGAAAGCCATGGAGCGACAGGGGCTTCGAATACACCGTGACTCTACTCGAGATAAGTACGAAGAGGTTGCGCCAGGAGGCGGTCCAGAAACCGTTCCTTTCATTCTACTGAGTAAAACGGAACGTCAGGCAGTTAGGTTTGATTAGGGTGGGTACATAGATGGTTCGTATTTAGGTTAGGGCTATAACTTAGGTTAGGCATAGGGCCGGACTTAGTTCATGCTTCTTAATACAGTGACTTATGCTTTAGGTTAGTTGTGTATTCTGGAGTACTCAATTCATGGTCCTCGTCGGGGAATCTAAACTATCACAGCACATCAACATGGACCGGTTATTGGCGTCTTTGATATATTTATACATGGACGTACACACTGATATACAGTGATGGCTAAGGCCACTATTTACAAGGAATAATAACATGCTCAGTGCTTCGAGAGTTCGAGGAACAGACCCTTCAATCCATCCGTCTACAGCAACCCGACAGGGCATTTAGAGGGCCCATCGGGTACCGCTCTTGGCAGAACGCTTCGCAGCACGCTTTCCGGCGCGGCGGACCTTGCGGGCCTTGCGCTTGGCGGCGCAAGAGTCGGCGGCGCCGGTGGGGGTGGCAACAGGCGCCTCCGACGCGACGGCGGTGGACTCGGCCTCCTGGACGGCGGTCGTGACGGCAGCCGGGGCGATGGAGGTGGTGGGAACAGCGACGGTGCCGTTGGAGGGGACCGAGGCAGTGGGGACGAGAGTAGCGAAGGTAGACGAGGGAGTGGCAGCGGGAGTCTCAGCAGGGGTAGTGGTGTTGGAGCCGGAGCCGCTGCCGGCCTCGGAACCGTCGCTGCCAGTGCAGTCACCGTCGCTGGCCTGGCCGGCAAAGTTGGCAGTGTGGTCCTCGCACTTGCTGGGCCAGACGGCGGGGCCGGGGGCAGTGTAGCTTGTGGGAGCCGGGTAGTAGAGGTTGATGAGGATACCGGGCTCGGTGCCGTCGTAGGCGCCGGGGAACTTGACAGTGTCGGTGGGCGTGTCGGAGCCGGAGCCCTCGACCTTGAGCTGAGCGCAGCCCATGTAGAACTGGGCGCCGCCCTTGGAGCCGGCAGAGTGGAGGGCGATGTGCTCGGCGCGCATCAGGTAGTTGCCGGAGGGCAGGCTGTCAGGCAGGGCAAAGGTGAAGTTGTGGATGCCAGCGTTGTTGACATAGGTAGCCCACTGAAGTCCGGCGTCGGTGATATCGCTGGTGGTCAGCGAGTAGACCTTGAACCAGTCGCCGTCACCGAGATAGTCGGAAGCCTCAGTGCCGTCAGGGGCCTTGCTCATGTAGACGGCGAGAGGCCCGGGATGCCCGATCTCAACATTGACTGCGTAGCCTACTTCATCGCCGGGTGCGACGGTGTAGGTGCTGGTCTTGGCTCGAATGTCGGCGTCAAGGCCGCCTTGGTTGCAGATCATGTTGTCCGAGGTGACATCCTCGATGGGGGAGTTGGAGTTGGTCGTCTGGCGGACGTACTCGTAGGGGTCCGTGCCCTTGCCATTAACAATGAGAGACTCAAAGTTATAATGGGCCATGGCAGCTGGGAGGGTGGCGGCAACGGCCAGGACGGAAGGGAGTGAGAAACGCATGGTGATGGTTGGAGTGTCTGTGAAGAGGGAAGTGGGGCGGATGAAGTTGAAAGTGATAGTAGAGACTGAGAAACTGTAAAAGCTAACCACCAGGGCTTGCAATGAATGGAATGACTCGTAGAGACGAAGAAAAGAATGGCGCAAGCGACAGCTGCGTAGAAGAAACAGGAACCTCGAAGCAAAGAGAATGGGATGAGAAGGAAGAGGAGAACGTGGAAGAGAGCGAGGACGAGCAAGGCCTTTATGGACATCGTCGCGATACCGACCTTACCCACAGCCGCCGCAACTCCATCCCTTGCTCCTCGACAATTGCTGGGAAATCTCACCGTCGTGGGCTTCAGGAGACGGCCGCGATATCGCTAGGGTGCCGGATCCTGAAACGGGGACTGTCGTAGCCGCCGGGGCGTCGCCGCGGGGCCCAGGAACACATCTGGGTTGTTTCCACAGCGAGGCCTGCAAAAAGAGCCGTTCCCGACAGGGCGTTTGAGATGGCAGTTTGGTTGCTGCGACTCTGTGAGGCTCTTCCCGACAACCCTGTCTGTCAGGCACGCGGAGCGTCTCAGAGCTCGGACTACGAGCCCTATTTGGTTTCGGGCCCAGGAACCGACGGCCTCGGACCCGAATGAAGTGGAAAGTCGTCTGATGTTTGGAATAAAGACTGGCGGGTTCAAGACGTGGGCGACGGCTGATCGAGTAGTTGCCCGCCATGTGGTTGACCGGATTAACAGAACCTCAGCGTCAGTTGCACCGACAACCACGCCAACTGCGACTTTTGCTCTGTCCAGAAGCCATCTCAAAGACTCAATCACTGATCAGCGCTGGTGTAAGCGATTGGTGGAATTTTGGAGGTTCGCAGGGGCGCGACTGACAAGGGCCTCCCGTTGTAACAGGTGGGTGGATCTCCCGATCTGAGCGGCGGCAAACATCCACGAGCAGGGTGGAAAGGGATGGACGAAAACAGGAGAAAAACAATGATTCAATTCTGTTGCTTCAGTTGTTTGAGGATCAACCAAACTATTCACTCAAAAATTATGTTGGAAGTGACCCTAAGGTACATGTTTTGCGGACGTTGTCCAGCCGTTGAAAGGGCCATCGTGAATCATCTTGGCGAGATCTTCGGAGGAGCATTTCAAAGTGTAGTCCTAAGAAAAAGCAATTAGGCCATTAGCCCTGGGCTAAATACACTAAGTACTTTATACTTATTTATTAGCTAAGGCCTGCTAAGCTTATAGTGGGCTAAAGGCCCTAAGTGATGGGGTGAACTGCCCAATACCCCTAACTCTATAGAGGACCTAGTGGAAAAATGGTTGTTGTCGGGCGACACAGCCTGTATCTTGATGCAACCGACGTGGAATTTTTTGGATTAGCACTGCAAGTCCCCGGCCAGTATTCGCACTAGATGAAGGACTCTCCAGCCGGAATCGCCAAGCAGTCGCTTCCAGAGATGACCTAGAGAGGTTTGGCCGATCTCCATGAGCGGAAACTCGGCCGGCGTCTCGCGTAGAGTACAGGGGATCGTTTCGAATACGTTAGGCGCCGTCACTTCGTCTGCGACCTCGACCGTGGCCCTGATTATCTTGGGTCGCGTAAAAGGGCCTCGGTCCCCAATCAATCAAAAGATTTCTTCTTCTTTAACTGTATTCGTACACTCTAGGTTGTTCGCAAGCCGCGGGGCTCGGATGACTTCCCTCCTATCGCATCTTGGAAACCGGCTGCCCGTCTCCGCTTCTAATCCATCTTAGGTTCTTGACACTTCCCTTCTTCACCGCGTTTCACCTCTTTGATCAAGTTTATGCCGAATTCTTCGCTGGACCCGTCGTCTACTTGTTTCGTCCAAAAGGCGTCCTTGCCCGTGACGAGCACAGACTTCCTTCGCTCCCTCTCAGCAACGCTCAACCCCACCCCAGCACGCTTGCTCGCCTCCATCTCTTCCAGATACCGCACCCGGTTGGCGTATCGCTGGTTCCGGTCTTCGCGGATCCTCTCGGAGCCAGCTTGGTGAAGAATAGAGCGGACCAGCACGCGCAGAAGGAGCAGAACATGCTCGCTGATGAAGACGGTAACCGGCAACATCGCCCAGCTTTCGGTTCCAAACTGCTCCGTGCTGAAGAGGTGCACAATGCCTGCGGTAGAGATGCTGCCAAGCCAGGTGAGGGCGTCGAGAGAGTAAATCCAGGGGCCGATGCCGTCCGCCCGAACAGGAGCAGGTCGCTGATGCTCGATGGAAATCTTGGCAAAATCTGACCGGAGTTCGATCCAGTTGTTGACAAGGAATCCAATCGGGATAAGAGGCCACACCGGAGAGAACAGGGCCAAGTAACCGAATTGGAGCACAATCTCGGAGATGTCTTCCTGAACGTTGTAGAGAGGCAGTGTTGCCTCGTTCCGACATTTGGCTAGAAATTCAGCCTCGCCGGCTTCGTCTGGAACGATTGACTGAAGCGTGGCTCCCCGAGAGTGTGCCTCGCGGTAGTCGCGGTACCACCCCGAAAGCTTGTGCTTCACCAATGGCATGATGTTCTCTTCGAAGAAACTCGATATCTGACCCGTGACCGTGAGTGCGATGACTTCATTTTTGAGCCTGTCCGAGTCAACTCGGAAAGGCACGTGAGTAAACCTCTGTCCAAAACTGGCCAGGACCTTTTCAAGGACGGCCTCCAACCTCGGGACAACGTCATCGCCGAAGGGGACGTAGATGAAAGCCGTGAGGAAGATGGGCAGGTAATTGGTGCACATATTAAGAATGAAGATCTTTTGCGTGAGCGACATCTCGTGTTGATCTGCAGTTTTTTTATTCTCATATTCCGTCATCCACGTAGCAGCATCTTCGAGAGCTGTCGTGATGTACGGCAACGAGACTGCAAGAAGAATCGTCGGCAAGTATTCCTTGAAGTATGTTAGCCACTGATGCGGCCGAAACCTGAGCCAGAACTTACTAGGTAGAACTTGTAAGGCCCAGCATAAGTCTCCGATATGAGAATCTCAATGGCGAAAACTGACACAATGGCGGTCCCTAACGCAGCTATCGCGAAGAGCAGAAATGGGATCTGCATGAGCTGCCGGGTGATTTGCTTCCATTTCGGAAAGTAATGGTGCGTGCGGCCACCCTCGTCAACAAAGACCTTCTCGTACTTGAACTGCGGCCGTGTGACTTTGACGGTCTGGATCCCCTTAACGCCCCAGCGAAGGCTGAGATCGACCTCTTTGATCTTCCAATACTCGAGGAACACGGTGCACCAGACGCTCGTGAGGATGCCGTATGCAAGTGAGTACCGAGGCAGCCAAAGCCACGCAATGACGCCAGTGATCGCGGGGATGGAGAGGAAGAGGAGGTAGGTCTGGATGAAGGCGAAGTAGAATGCCACCTATACAATTATGAGAATGAACATGCCATTGGAGATTTTTGGTGATTTTTACCTTGGATCCATGCAAATCCCGAATAGAGTCAAGGTCTTCAGGCTTCAGGAAAATCCTCTTGCTGAGATGGCGCAGCAGGGACTGGTTGACTTCGGTATTGTGCAGCGGAAATATGGACTTGACGCGCTCCCACTTTCCGGTTCCCGGTGTGATGCCCGCGCCACCGAGCTCCTTGGGCCAGTTAACCAGATGGTATACGGACAGAACCTCCTCGGCTTCGAATGCCCCCTTGACCACAGTGTTCTTATCCCCGCCGGGGTGATTGGGCGTGATCCCATACAACCAATCTTTGACTCTGCGATTTGTTAGCATCTCTACGCAGCTTAGAGTTGTATTGGCGCGGGAATCACCTGGACTTGTGGACTGTTCGGCCAAGGAGCTCCCTCGGTGCCTTGACAAATACAAGAAGCGATTGCTCGTACCCAGGTCTGATTTCTGTGTCAAGACCCGCCTCGTCCAGATCTTCTAGCAGAGTTTTGAACTCATCAATAGCCACGTCGTGTTCTTCGAAGAGTCAGTTGAGCGAAAAATAAACAGATAATCGGGATACACACCGGCGTCACCGAAATCGTACAGGACGACATACTTGTCGTTGTATGTCGTCGTCGAACCACCCTGCAGCTTCGCGTAAGAAGCGGCCATTTCGGCAGTCCGGCAGACTAGCCGATTTAATGCGGGTCGCACAGGCCGATCCAGACAGCGGTCCGGGGTAAAACTCGGAAGGACTGAGAAGCTTCGTTACGGACAATCTTGCCTTGTCAACAAAGTCAGCCCGCCAGACATGGGTTTTCCACGAGAAGAGAGTCTGTTTTATCTCGAACCAAATGCCTTTGGATTTTACACGTAAGCATATCCACTTGGCCAAGGACAGCAAAAGGAAGGACCGGAACAGCCCTAACGCTTGGTGGACCGACTGGCGGCTATCCGGCACGGCACCGGCACAGCCTCACTTGGCGGGTCTTGGAACGATCAGCGTCTTCACTTTGGTGTCTGCACTGTGGGAAAGAAATATGGTCAATTGATTGAAGGTGAATGGCGGAGGCATATTGCAATGAAATGGTAAACAGTGGTGACGTGGGCATTGGGAGTGGAAGGCGTTTGTTTCAGTGCCTGGAACGGATGCTTAAAATCCGAATTGATCTCTCCCTCTGCCATCCAGCAGACTACTTGTCACGGCCCTCCCCGTGTATGGAGATTTGCTAAGCGCTTAATAACCAAAGCTGTTAGCCTTGGCAGTCGCCCAAGCCGGATCGGCACACCACAATGAAGCCCGTCGGCTTTGAAACATCAATGGACATTTGATTCCCAATTGAATTGGCGAAAGGTTGTAGTAAACGCAGACACGAATCGAATCAAACCATGAGCAACACACATAGGAAATTAATTAACAAAGTGAACAACGAAGATGAGACTTTTAATGAACCTAGCCCTTGGGTCCTCGCTTCCTCTTCACGCCCTCATGGCGTTCCTTCTTGTGACGAGTAAGGAGATCGGGTCTCGCGCACATTTTCCCACAGACATCACACTCTGACTCGAGCTTGGGATAGCCCATGAATTCTGCCCACTCGCGATGATAAGTCCAGACGTGGCGACTTATGGACTTGTTGTAGTCGTCTCCAAATGTACAACTGGGCACGGGACACTTGGCTGCTTCGGTGTGCTTTCTCATATGGCGGCTGCATTGAGTGGCAGTCAGCAATAAAAACACTACCTGTGTTTGTATAAACAAGGCAAGGATGAAGGTGCTATCCGCAAATTACCGCCGAGAAGGGTAAAATATGAGAAAAACTGACGTGAGACGTGCTCGAGTCGGTTCCACCTTGGAACATTGGCCACAAGGAAATGATGTCTGTCTCTCTTTGCCCTTCTTCGTGGTCGAAGGAGACGAAGAAGGAAGGGGGTCTTCCTCAGGTGAGGGGAAGGCGAAAGAAGAAGGAGTAGGCAACACGCTGGCTTGTGTCTCGGTGAAGTAGTAATGAGCGGCTGAATCATAGGATTCATAGTCGTGTCCAGAAGAGAAATCATCCATAACTAACGAAGAAGAAAAAGACAAAGTCGAGTCAAGGTCTGCTTGCTCATAATCAAGGTCCGGTAGCTGCTGAGAATCATCGGCAGCGTTGGCCTCCTGGCTCAGCAGCGAGCTGTGAGGAGACTATACCGCCGAAGCTTGGACGTTGGTCATGGGGGCAGAGGCGAGGGAGTCAGTCTGACCCATCTCCACCGGATGATAGAGAAGCCTGGGATCAATGCTCTGATCGACCGGAGAAAAGCTGCGATTATAGCACATGCTACCGCCATTCAGAGGCAATTCACATGCTGGAGGGTCACCCCCCTCAGACTCCATGCAGCCATCTTCCCACATGGCGGGGTTCCCAGCACCCCGTTTAAAGGGTTTGGGCTCCCAATGGAGACTCATGTTGCATCTATGTGATAGAGGTCTGATTTGAACAGAGCTTTCTTAGCCATTGTCTGTTCGGCAGTAGGACGGGGGGACACACCATTCGCCGAACGTTGGCCCTCGATAAGATTTCGGCGGCTTTTGAATTGAATGTTTAACAACAATCTGGCAACCTCGAATTGGAAAGCTCCTGATCGCCGGGGTTGAGATGTCGTTAAACCTAGTAAGCTTTGAGTTGCGGGAAATCGTGAAGCATGGCAAAAACCCAGCTTTCCATAAGCCTAGAAAGCTGGCCTTTTATGTTGGAGAGGCTCATGTAACGAGGTCGGCCAGAAGCAACTAGAAGTCGGCGGCGGGGTTTCAAGCCTGATCCAATATCTCACCCCGCGCAGGTGAAAGCCTACAGCAATTGGCGAAGCAAAGGCTGCGGTGTCGGTCATGGTCCTGATCACTCTCATCTCATCTGGGAGGCCTACTGCCACACCATCTTTCCAGATTTCGGTGAGACCATGGCAAATCTGATACCGCGCCCCCAAGTTGCATGGGATCTTATCTGCAACTAGGCATAAAGAATTTGCTCATGTTTCTCCCCGGTTACATTCCAAGCGAGGCCGCAGTTGCGTCAACGCTTGAGAGCCTCGCCCAACTCTGCCTTGAGGCGGTTCGAACTTAGTGTGAGTTGAAGATCTGGCCATGAGCCAACCAGGGACCACATGGCGAGGCAGCTTTGCATACTGGTCGACCACCCACATTGCATTAGTTTAATGTCCCAACTTGAAAATGTCATTATCGGTCTGCATGGCACTTTTTCGCGATCAAAGTGCTGTCTGATGGGCCTGTGGTTCATGAGACGGTCAGCAAGGATCCGAGAACTAGTAGGCCACCCACTCAACGGCCGCGCGCACTTGCACAAGGCTCGGGTACAGTTTCTCTCCAACGTCCTGATGGAGGCCCACTACTTCTAATGCGAGATTAGTTGAGGTTCCCGTATCTCTTGCAAGCCATGATATCGAAAGTACATAAACTGAAGCCGCTGCATCAAGCCACTCACGTCGTTACACACAATCACTTTCATTCAAACAGCCTCTTCAATTGCTTTGCTCAGAGGTATTCACAAGTTTAGACTGCTATTTCGAGACCAACAGCCACTTTTCAAGAGTATTTACTTTCCGTTCCGTGAACACAAAATCGACCACTAAGCTGTCTAGTGACGACTACCGTTGAGACCCCAATCGAGCTGAACGCCAAGCTTCGTCGCAGATTCTACGAGCCTGTTGTGCTCGAAGATGCTCTCGCAAAAGCCTGCAGCCGAGACCCCGAAGGCTGCAGCCGAACACCTGTTGCCGCTGTGGACACTCTCGAAGGCAGCGCCGAACAGGCTTTTCACTCCCTCGTGAATAGGCTCGCCCAGGTCTGCGACTTTAGAAAGGGAGGAGACACCGTCTCGTCCCTTTCTATCCTGGAGGAGTTTGACTGTGTTCACTTTGTTGTTGGCTCAAACCGAATTTCCGAGGAGGAACGACTCCAATTGCAAAATTTTGTGACGTTGGTGCTGCAAATCCCAAACATGGCTACTCCTCCCGGGAAACCTCGCAGAAAGTTGGTGTTCAGGGTCCTTTTATGGCTTGTCGTATGGTACAACAAGCCTCGGATCCAGCTTTATGTTAAAAGCCTGGATGCTAATCTGGACAAATGCATTTCGAGCTGTGAGCAAGATGTGAATGGGGACACGAACAGTATGAATCATCTTTCTGACCTACATAAGTATTGTTCGCTGACCAGCTGCAAGTTGCGGAACTGAAGGTCGTTTTGTTTCAGCTCAAAGTCCTCACGGCCTTCCACTCCAGTAGCAGCACCCCTGGTAAAGACATGACATGTAAGTAATGTTATGTAGCACATGGTTCTGAAGACAGCTCAGTCAGTATACTAATAATGGTCTCTGACAAATTAGATCTCAGAAACTGTGAGAACCTCATACTAGCTATCCACCGAAGCCACCGGGAAGGCCACATCGTCGACACCATGTTCCAGCAATCTCGTGAAGGTCAGATGAACAGCTCCAAGCAGTGGATGGAACTCCGCCACCTCATCGGCCGTCTTCGAGCATATTATCTGGCCGTGGACACCATCGTTCGGTCGCACGTACGATGGCCTCAGCTTTTTGAGGGGATCCCGAGAGTGACTGCCATTCCGTCCAGCAGGCCCCAACCTAATCCCATTAAGAAGATGGGGACAACCGTGGACGGCATCATTGGTCGCATGGTTTCGGGCGAGAGCGAAGTCGCCACACGGCGCGCTGAAGCTCAACAACTTCAACGATTTGGTCTTGACGCCCTTGTCCAGGCCTCTTGCAAGAAGGCCACCTTCAAGCCCATCGTCCACGCAGAAGTGCTAGTGTATGATTACATTCGTAGGTACCTGGTTGAAAACCCAGGTGTCAAGTTTTGGAACGATTGGAACTACGTCGGCAGCAGCAAGCCTACCTGTCGGCTCTGCTCTTACTACTTCTCGCTTATGAGCGGCGTATCGGTTCGCGAGTCGCACGGAAACCTGTACCTGATGTGGCGAACCCCCGATGTCTTTGATTCCAATGGCGTCAAAGAGAGAGAAAGAATTCTGAACACCATGGCAGCCAGAATCCGCGAAGATGCTTTAAGGACCATGAGGGACAAACTACCCCAGGGCAAGGATCATGATTCGAGCTCGTTTCCTGCCCTGGCGCCATATCTGGTCCAAGCCACGGGAAATACAGATAGCATGTCCCTAAGCGACCTGTCATCTCAGCTTGGGGATCTGAATCTCAACTACCATATCCGTGGCCGTGGGAGGTTGGCCGAGGATGATGATCAGAGGAGCATGGCCGGGAATATTGACGCGGAGGAAGCTGTTGTTGGCGATGGGGACGAAGGAGAAATTCTCTTATTTACTGGTCGACGAAGTGCCGCTTTGAGCGAGTGAAATCCACACGCTACGAGGTCTACGACGAGCAGTAGAAGATTAGTAGGCTTGCCGGATAGCATCGTGGTTTCGTTTCTTTTTTACAATCATTGTAGTCGTGTGCTGAAGATTTTCTTAATATTATTACTCTTTGCGTTTGTTTATTTGGTTTAATATTGACCTCCTGACCTCCACCGATGTGCTCTCTGATGTGAAATGTCTGAACCTCTAGATAAATGTCCTAATCCTCATAAGTGGCTACTCTGATAGCTTTGGTGTTGGAAGCTATATACATGGTACAGAGCGAGAGAATACAGAGGCAGGTCTTGATTGAAATGTGGTCAAACTGTTCCTGGATGGAAGGAGGCAGTTTCCAGAGAATGCCATTGTCTATAGAAGTTTTTGCAACTTGATCACCAAAGCCCGGTCTAGAGTCTCCATCTATCTAGGTATTTACAACTCCTAATTTTCAGGAACGATTTCCGTAATGTTACTCTTCGCGAGTTTCTCCGTTTCATCTAGTACTTCCACCATTCGGGCTCTAGCAGCTGAGTTGCGAGGGTCACCAACCTGAGCCTTGCCCATGTGCTCCATAACCACGCAGATAACCGATTCCATCAGGCGCTGCGCTATGTCGCCCGCTACGCCCTGCTCGTAGAAGGCCGGAGTCTCGTTCACTTCCAGAAGCCAGGGGTTGCCAGCTGAGTCGATGAGAAAATCCACAGCAAACAACTCGAAGCATTTATCCAACGGGGTGAATCTGTCAGCCATTGTATGTGCAGTTGCGCGGAACAACTCGGCCGAGACATCGCAAATCTGATCGAAAATGCGCTTCTTCCAGTCTCCAGGGAGCATGTCATCGGGAGCCGTCCAGTAGTCTCGCATGGATTCCATGCTCACGATCTCATCCTCATCTTGGAGCGCGGTGTTTGTGAGAGAAGACCCGAGGCTTGGGTTCTTCCACGGCGGTTCGTAATCCTTGATGGCGAGGAGGGCGAGCATCTCCCGAAAGACATGGACCTTCAGCCGCCCTACAGAGAGGACATAGGCTCTGGCGTGCCATTTTCTCTCCTCTAACAGTGGAACTGAGACGATGTACCTTTGCGCGACGAATTCACGCATCTGCGCAGAAGGGATGCGCTCATTCTCGTTAATCTCAATATTCAGAGCGGGAGGTTTCCGTGTCTTGTCGATAGCTCTACTGAGCGTCAGGTTTCCAGTAGTGGTGATCAAAGCATCGAGAGAGCTTAGACCGGGGTTCGAAAGGCTCGGAGAGAAGTCATCGGGGTTGCTATCGTACGGATCCTGCTTCTTGTCGAAAATGAGTTCCTGGCTTGCTTCCTGATCCTCAGACAGCTCGTCATCTTCTTCCGATATGTCAGCAGCAAGCTCGAGATTACTCGCAAGCTCCTCCACTGTACTAAAGATTCGAATGCCAGCACCGCAGTCAATCAACGCGGGCTTGAGAATCCACCATTCACGGTCCGCCTCAGCTTTTTCCTCGTTCTCTTCTAGAGAGTACAACAGCGTGAGGTCGTCGGCTGCAGTCAGGGCATCATCAAGGTACTCGCTGTAATCGAGAGACAGACGGACTGTTAGTGGAACGTGGTTCTTCAGGATGCTATCCGGTCTTTTCGCCGTCCAGTATTCCACAACTCGAGCAAGAAAGTCTTTTCGAGCCAATGCATCGCTGTTGGGGTAGGCGTTGATAAGTGCCGTGTCCGCAGTGTTCAGGACAGCAAAGTACTGATTGAGATGCCACCCATCACAGAATTGAAAAACAGTCTTAGCGTCGGCTGGGAAGTCGGTAAAGTCGTCAATGAAGATGACGTCCGGCACATGTTTTTGAAGATATGACTTGATGTGCTCGTCAAGCCAAGGACAAGCCCCTTGTATGAATGCATGCATTTTTATGGATTCGCTTCGTTCTTCGGTCGTCTTAGCGAGAGTTGTATCCTTCTTCTGGAGGGAGAGTTGCTCGGCGGGGAATCGTGAGGTTCATAGATCGAGATTCCATATGGTCGGTAATTTCAATGGTGGTAACAAGTCAGCAACTGGCAGCGAAAACAAGACCAGTTTTCCGCACCAGGATTTACGAGTGATGAAAGCGAGTCCTGTGAGCATTTTATACGAATTTTGACGGCTTCGGCGGCTGGAAATTCAAGAAAAGCATAGGAAGCCAACACGCGCCAAGAGCGACCCCAGATTACAATTACCTAACATTAGCCCCACAGGCATCCTACCAAGGCGTTCTATTTGACATCTTGTTAATAACACGTAATTTAGTGGTAAAGAAGTTCATGACATTTATTCATCCGACCCCAACGAATCCCGACTTTGGGTGGGAATGGCCGCGGAGTTGCTGATCTTCGGTTACTTTTAGACCCACAAACGAATGTTGGAAAATTTGAGAAACAGCTGGCTATTTTCATATTTGTTGGCCCGGTGACTGCTTCCAGGTATGAAGATGGGTGCCTGGTTCCAGGAATGGCTCGTTGACGTAGCCTTAGCCCTTCTTGTGGCCTATTCCTTTGCCGATAACCTCAATCCATCTCAGTCTCTACACCCAATACTAAGGCTAAGCGCTATAGCCTTACTAGAACCCTGTATTAATTAATAATTACCCCTAGATAATACTCCCGTCTTCAGCTGCGCAAATCAGACGCAGTTCTTGCTCTCTTGGACTAGTTAATTTTAGACCTAGATGTCAGTGTGGTCTAGGATGTCAGTGGAGAATCCTGGACCTGGGACCGGGACAGGAATTCTGGACCTGGAACCCGGACATGGGGCCGGCAGAGCAGCTGTGTACACAGCCGTCCCTCCACTAGTGCAGATGAACGACAAAATGGGACACCGCACGCGCCGCTGAGTAGATAACGGTACTGCTAATAGAGGAGACTGCAAAAGGCTCCATCGCCTCGTGCCCCAAAATCTTCCGTTCAACGTCCGGATTCAGGGCTGGCGAGCACCCGCAGGCAGAAGGGCTTACAATCGCGGAGTTCGCCGAGTGAAGCAACAAGGCCTAGTAATTCCTGCGACAGATAGGTGGGAATACGTGACGAAAAGAACATCGCAAGAGGCTGACTGAGACTTCTTTGCCCGTTCCATAGCTACTACGACGTATGCTTCCCCAGGAAAGAATGGCCTGGAGGCTGTTGCGAAGGTCTTATAATGCCCGGACACGCAAGCCCATGAGATGAATATCTTCTGACTCAGCCGGTTCCTGTCCCTCATGGCTGACCCGACACTCCTTATGTCTACCTGGGACTGTTGTAAAATGAGTCAAGGCTGATTTCTTTACGTCTTTGTCTAAACCACTCCCCTAATTTCTAGTCGCCTCTCTACCCCTCTCTCTCTTCTGTCTAGCTCCTTTTTTGTCTTTGCTATTGGCAGCATACAGGTAACAGCTCCTCTATGTGTACCATCTTGTTGAGATTGGAGATTCGTCGCTCTTTGCGTCCTGGAGCTACGTGAGCCCAGTTCGATACCCTTGACAGCTGACTAACAAACCGGCGGCCTACTGCATCCCTACTCCAATTCAATAGTACCAGGTGGCTTTGAAGATCTGCCAAGTGTCAGCTAGCACTCTCAAAATCAGGAGGGGAAAGGGGGCTTACAGGTCATATGTGACTCGGGAAACTCCATCCACCTCGTTGACGATCCTGCGGGCAATGGCTTTGAGCAAAGCGAAAGAGAACTCGTACGGCTCGGCACTCATAAAGTCACTGGTTGTAACAGCGCGAAGGCTATGAATGATATTAGAATCGACCTAGTTAAGGCAGGGGGTTGCAGTGTGTAATGACTTACATTACGATATATCCATAGACACGGGTGTCCCCCATGACGCCGACAGCTGTAAGAAAACAGCCAGTTAGCAACGTCGAGACATGATAATATCTCAACTGGCACATCTCTGGCCTACATACCCTTGTTTGTGTCCAATCCAGCGTAGGCTTGAGACATCTATTTTGCAGGATCAGCTATTGCTCGAACTATTGATGCCATATAGATTTACCTCGTTGTAGATTCCGGCTTCCTTGATCATGGAGATGAAGATGTTGTCGGCTTTCCTTGCGATTTCAACCCGTTCGGCTGTTATCTCTCCAAGAATACGTACTCCGATGCCGGGCCTGCGTAATTCATAAAATTAACCCGGTTTGTTCTCATAACTTGACATTTTGCCGCGAGCGTGCCCTTGCTTTAGGCGTACTGCTGGCAACAGCCGAATTCATATTTCAAGAAGACTTACCCGGGGAAGGGGTGCCGCCCTACGAGATCTTCGTGAACTTGTAGACGTCGCCCGAGGCTCCTAACTTCATCCTTAAAAAGTTCGCGAAGCGGTTCAAGAAGCTAAAATATAGTCAGTCTTTTTCTCCTCCTTTTTTTACCCCCCCTTCTCCCCTAGCCGCAGCAAGGACGGGAGGAGGGAGGGAGAGCACATCTTGGCCTGCTCGGGTAGGTGCTGATGGCCTGAAAAGATAGGGGGAGTGGGAGTGTGCTTGAAATGGAGAAGTGTCAACTTACCCGCAGGCCTTGCTATTATCGCCGAGGTCAGTTAAAATACGGAACGTATTAGAATAAAGAGGGTTTAGCTTACGCCATCCATCATGCGCTATACCTTAGTTAGTTAAAGATTGGACGTAGAAACGAAAACTGAGGGTTGTTGTGCGGACGGTGTTAAAAGGGCTCGAAGACCGAGTAGCTACTAGCCGCCCTTCGACAAGCTCCGAAGGAAAACAAAGGAGAAGGAGAGACTTGCCTTGGGTAAACCCCCGACGTTGTGATGGGCTGTGATCAGAGTCAGTAATTACAGGCCTTGGTGTCCACCATAATTACTTACTCTTAATGGTGGCTGAAGGGCCCTTGAAGCTCAGCGACTCGATGCTGCACACGGTCAGCTTTCTCCTGGCGCACAAACCACTACACTTACACGTCCGGGTACAGCTGCATCATGGTTAGTTACAGTCAATCCATGCATGCATCCACATATCAATGGGTCATGAGCTAGGGAGCATACCGTTCCCTGAAGGAACCAAGAAACTTTTCCAGCGTTGGGGGTGTTCTCGGCTTCATTCTCGATTCTGATGGCCTCTTTTTCGAACAAATCGATCTATGATTCAGTTAGCACTGCCGGAGAGATGAACCCAGTGGCGAGATTTTGAGATCGAGAACGTACAAAAGTTTCTCCAATAACCTTGCGCTTCTTCTCTGGCTCCCTGATGCCCTTGAGGCGACTGAGGAAAAGCTCGGCGGCATCAACCACCGTAAGGTTAATCCCGAGATGCTTTTCAAGCGACTCCTTTACCTGCTCGCACTCGTTGAGACGCATCAATCCTGCCACATGTTAGTGTCGGTCAGAGCGCGCGTGCGAGGCTCAGGCTATACCATTGTTGATGAGGACAGCGTGAAATCGGCTACCTAGATATATGTTAGTTTTGATATGCATACTTGGTATGGTTATTAGAGTAATACCAATTGCTTCCTTCATAAGCTTGGCTGCCACTGTACTATCGACGCCACCGGAAACAGCTCCGATGACTTGGGCTTTATCGCCAACAAGCTTTCTGATTCGAGTAATCTCCTGCTTGATGAAGTCGCTCATTACCCAGTTGGGTTGCGCTCCGCAAATGTCGACGCTGAAGTTGCGTAAGAGCTCAGTTCCACGGGGAGTCTGTTAGTTGTATCATGTTAGTTAAGTGACAAGGTGTGAGGAAGGTAGAGTGGGACTGCTGTGCATACGTGTTCAAGCTCGGGGTGAAATTGTACACCTGTTGGCATCACATGTTGGTTAGCAGGTATAGAGTTGGTGATGTTAGAGGGCGGTAAGCAACGTAAAGCAAAGGGAAAAGAATAGGAAAATGAGCGAAAGAAGGAGGTAGAGGGGCAACAGAACCGCTAAAGAATAATGAACGGGGGGGGGTGGCGTGAAGCATTGCAGTGACGGAGGAGAACGCACCGAAGATGGGCTTTGTCTGGTGGGCAATGCCGGCAAACTCAGAGTTAGCCGTCTTAGCCACAACCACAAAGTCCTCAGGCAGGCGGATGAGCTTGTCGAAGTGACTCATATAAGCTATCCGAGAGTTAGAATCCATAAAATATGGGAGTGTTTCATGTGGGAGGAAACTCACCGTGCATAGTCTCCCCCAAACCAGCGAAGAGACGGTCGACATGGCTGCCAACCTTGTGGATAACAACGTCAGTTTCGCCGTATTCTACTCAGCCAAGTGGTTAGTAAACGTATACTCAGGGGTTTCATGAACAAATGCAAACCTCGGGTCGTTCCGCGAGCAACGTTCTCAGAGTTGGTCTGCCAAGCAATTTCCTATACACAGTTAGCCACAATGGGATGAAATGAGATAAAAATAGAAAAACTTGCCTGGCAACCGTAGCTAGACTCGCGGCATTAGTGCTACACCCACCATATTAGGGCTCAGAAAGAACCATACCAGATACCTCTATAAATCCGTGTCAGTAGGAGTACATTTTTCAAAACAAGGGGTTTCAAGACTCACAGAAGAGGAACACCAAGCTCAAAGACAGCGGGATCAACATCTTTCATGAATCAGCATGAGTTGTAGGCCACATGTGGGGAGAAAAATCTCACGGGGCGAGCCTTCGTCGTAAACGGAGGAGGGTCCTATTGAGTTTGTTAGAATCAAAGACGGAGGGAGGGGCCCAGAAGGATTCTTGCCTCCGGATAAGATGATGCCCTTGGGCTTCCAGGTTAGGTCGGAGAGCTTGGCGGTGCAGGGTAGCATCTCAGCGTACACACTGAGAGCCCGCAGGCGTCGGAGTATGAGATGGCTGGTTTGGCTGCCGAAGTCCAACACCAAGATGGTCTGTAACGAAACATGTCAGTTTTGCACATGTGCGGCTCGTGGGAGACAGGGGTGCGGGCTTTTGGCGCTGCCGGGGTAGAGCAAAAAGACCGAAACCTCAAGATTTACACACGTCGAAGTTGTTGTGAGGCGCCTCCGCATCGATATCGGTAGTCATCTTGTCTGATTGATTGCTGCAGCGCAAGGATGGGATTTTGATTGACAATGAGTGGTTGTTGCTGAGAATTTTTTTCCAAACCGCCCCTCTAGCTTATCTCAAGGTGTTGTTGCGTGTCACGTGTCACGTGTCACGCGCTTGCCAAGCCCTCTCGGAACTCAATTTCTTCTCACCACAGCAGAACACCTTCCTGAGATAACTTCAACTTCTACACCCGTCTACAATGGCGTCTAAACCCGGCGACGATATCCCTAACCCTCTCGAAGGGGGCATTCCGCTCCCAGACGGCGGAGTTCGACCCGCGCAGACCTTCCAACCACTTCTCGAGTAGCTCGAAGACTTCGCTGTAAAGAGTGGGTTTGGCATAAGGAAGGTCAACGGCGAGCGGGTACAGTTACGCCACGGCATGCTTATAAGGCTATAACTGTCCGTGGAAGGGTTTCGCCACTTGCCAACCAGAGGAGGGCTGGACGTTGACCTTTCAGTTGACTAGCCGAAACCAGAACCACCCTCCATTACCTACCTTGGTTACGCTAAACAAAACCCGTGGGCTTGGGTTGATCCTTTCAAACCTGTTTCATCTCGGAAAAAAGGCTGACGCTCTCAGACGAGGTACTCCGGCCAACATTGTCCTCCCTGCTTAGGAAGCTGGCGACATGCTTGGGCCTGATCCTCTCGCAATCGAATGGGCGCACTCGCAAAATATCTCACTCTTTCACCGGATGCAGGCCCTGCTCCATCGGCTCAACCAACGACTGGAACGACTAAAAGGAGCACCCAAGCGGCACCAAGGAGGGTCCCGTGCAGAATGGCAAGCGACGTATGAAGGAGGCAAAAACCCCGATCGCTAATTTCATGCGCGCCCGTTATATCTTGACCGGCTTTTCGTCTATCACCACTCCGATCACGACTGATTCTCATGATGGACTCGCAGCAGTGCGTCGCGATGAGATTTGGCAGGCATTATTATCACTGCCAACCGATTTTGTCAAGCGACTTTACCGCAAGACTCCATGGGATGTCGACAAATCATCTTCACGATGGCCACTCGCTTGTATGGCAACGAACGGGAGGCCTTCATCCGCGATTGGGAACGGACCATGTCCGGTACTTGTTGAAATCTACTAGCATGGAACTACTGTTGTGGAGTGGGGTTTCATTCTCTGTTACCAACCATCGCTTGCTTGTGGAGATATACAAATCGGTGTTGTAGGAGCATGGGCTTACATACTGGTACGATTCCGAGGATGGCAAGATATAGAAGTTAGCAGTACTTTGGGTGGCAATCACCCAAGAAGCCGAGCGATCCAACCTGGTTCAAGGTCCGGATTGCAATGGTGTCCTGGAACTTCAGACGCACGCTCTGAACTGGCGTGACATATCTTGCACAGCCGAAGGAATCGCGCCGCCAGGACTGCACGGTCAGTTCACAAAGCAAGCTTGCTCGGGATTATTCAGACACCGAACTAGCGCCCAGTTCAACCAGCAAATGCTTTTCAAGTGGCACTGAGACCGTCTACGAGGTAAGTTATCCCTGCCGTCAAGCGGCATCTGCGAGTCTGCAGAGGAAATTGTATGCATGAAAATCAGCAGGTGTCCCTTGCTCTATTGTCGACGCATTAAAACGATGTAAGCGTTGCATTGAACATAAGATGAAGGGCCACGACTTCAGTGACGACCGTCTTGTCAAAATCAAGGACTTCAGAACGGTTTGCGACCAATGCGGGCGGACAATGTCGGTAAAGGGAGGGTTAGTGAAAAGACACATGCAAACCTGTAAAGGTAAATGCAAGTCCTGTCTGGAAGCAGAGACTGCCTGTGTATAGCCTAATCAGATGTCGAAGAAGTACAAACATTGCAGCGAACTGGGATCGACTGTTCCTAATATTTAGTCACGATAGAAGAAGCCCGTAATTGTAAGCTAATCCAGAAAAGAAATAGAGACTACGCTTACTCTTTACTATTTATATGCCCCTAAGTAAAACAACAGCCAAAGCTAAGGTGCCTAAGGGCCAGACCTCCTCAGTTGTTGATCTCTTCGCTTCTGAGGACACACTATGGACTTCGACCTGTCATCGATGCATAGATTTATAGCCCAACTCTATATATGCTTTATTCGGCTGTTTTGATGGTGGAGTACGACTGAAAACATTTTTTGTCACTGTTGGAGATCATCATCACTAATCCGAGAAAAGCTAATGACGGTCCAACTTGGACGTTGATCCAGCGCATAGGCGATTGGCTTCGTCGTGCAACGCTCTTGTAGAAGTCGAAGCTCTCTATTGAAATCTCAAATCAATTTTAACAGATCTTCATTGACAATATTCTATTCTTCTGCCTCGGCAAAGGTCTCTCTGTACGAGTAAATCTCCAGCTAGTCCACTTTGGTGGCTGGACTCGGGTCAAGATGGATGGGCGGATTGACCCTCACCAGTGACATAATGACGTTTGCCTTGGACCAATCCAGGGGGCATTGTCGCGTGAGTTTCGTAGGTACCAGCCAAAGGTCAACGCCGACGATGACACAGCAACCGGGGAGGGAACCCGTCTGGCGACTCGGGAAGCTTCGGCATCAGCTCTGCAGATGCGCGTCGTTAACACGCATATTTGACTTTGGCATGTCACAGCAAGCACAGTATTAGCCCAACTGTGTTCGGTGGCTGACATGGAATTTCACGCGACAAATGAGTATCAGAACGCCACCATGCACTGTGGTGTGAGGAGCTCGTGATGGTTGTCGAGCACTTCCAATTGAGCCCTGCAGATCGCTGACCATGACGTGTGGCTGGCATCACCCATCACGAGGCCGCGGGGGATGACATCAAACGTTGCAATACTGGTAACGCCATGATATATGAGAAGCCCAACCCCGCTCTGGGACGTACGATTCTTCACTTTCATCAATCTTCCAATTCTCGAGAAACAATCACAAAGAAACCTACATCAAATCATCAATCTTCCGGCCGCAAACATGACTTCGAAGGTACATCTTCACAACCCAACCGGAATCACCGACGAAGCGGCCATCGAAGGCCACGACCTCATCCACAACGCCGAGGTCGAGGAGCAGAAGGTTGGCGCACATCCACACCGAGACTCAATACCAGGCACACACTGACAAGGCATTTCCAGCTTCATGGCAAGTCGGCCATGACCGAGGCGGACCCTGAGCCTCAGCAGAAGTCCGATCTAGGCGATACTTCCCAAAGTGATTCGAAGAAGGGGGAGTCGGCATTGGACAAGGTCAAGGAAGCCTTGCATATGAAGAAATGAGTGAAGACGGCTCGCAAAAAAGAGTACAATTGATTCATGGGGTTTGTGTGGCGCAAATAATATCAAAATTGGACCTCGGAAATATCTAGTAATTTGGCAACCCAGTATGATTCAAACGCTCCGTCGCTGTCCATGAAGAGCGATTTCAGGCCTCTAGAAACACCAAATTGATGAAGAATAACATCGGATAAAACTTGACACTAGAAAATCATAGGTCTAAGAAGGGAAAATGGGTATCACAACTGCAGCAAACCTCCAAAACCCCAAACAACTAAACTCCGTAGCCAGCAAAGATATGCCTTGAACAAAGAACCACACCCCAAAACTACCGAGCCTGTCATAACGTCTGTATTCGTTCATGATTCCGTTGCTTGTTCCACACAAAGAAGTGGTTGCGCTTGAAACCTATGTTCAGGGTGCAACTCCGCAAAGCAAACATGATACCAGCATGAACAGCGTCAAGACGAAGACAGATGGATGAGGGAGAACAGGGGCTCCGCTGTCGTCGTCGACACCGCCTCCAGCCAGGACCTTCTCACCGGTGGGGTACTCAATGTTATATACAGGCGTATCATCCAAGGTTGGCGCCAGCCCAAGGGTATGCGGACAAGAGGCCTGATTCTGGGCCGGGTAGTCGAGGTCGCACTTCTCGTTGAAGCCCATGGTGCAGATTGGGTCGAGAATGTTGTAGAGAACGTAGTTGTCGGCGACCCAGGTGTCGTTCTGGTCGAGGCAGCTGGCGAGGAAGTTCATGCTGTTGGCGGCGCTGAGAGGCAGCTTGTTGCCCTTGGTGTCGATGAGGCCGTCGCACTCGGAGGCGTCGACGGCCTCGTAGGTCATCTCGACGGCGCCGCCGGCGGTGGGCTTGTCGGTGGCGGAGTAGCCGGTGTAGAGGTAGTTCCAGGCATCGTAGCTGACGTCGTAGGCGCCCTCGGACTGGTCGATGCGGAGGAGCTTGACGGAGCGGTCCTGGTAGCTGAGGGAGACACAGATGTTTGTGCAGTCGACGGACATGGGCCAGTAGGCAACGCGGTCGGTGTCGATCTTGCAGCCCAGGACGCCGACGGAGGACGAGTAGCTGGCGTGCGGCGTGACCCCGACGGTGTGGCTCTTGGACTTGGACTTGGCAGCGGCCGTGTCGGTGTAGACGGAGGAGACGACGAGGAGCGGGAGCAGCGCAGACGATGGGCCGCGATGCCGCATCTTGGAGGGAGCGATAGTAGACGCGACAATCAGTAAGGAATGGAAGGAACGACAGCGTGCATCTTGCGGCGGGCGACAATCGACGAGAACGAGGCCGTCGCGTGGAGTGATTGCGATGCGATGCGCTGCGATGCGCTGCGATGCGACCGAGTTGCAATAATCAGGGGCTGTTCCTGAGTTGCCTATTCAGGGCTAGCTCCACGTTGAAATTCGTGGATTGGGTGCCATGCTCCGAGGCCAACGGTATCTGGTTAGCGTTATCTGGTAGGGCAGCATTCACTTGGTACGGTTAATGAGCATTTCCTTCACTCAATCAGCCTTTATTTGAGGCTGTAAAACAAAGCAGTCTTCTTTTAGAGTCTTTAGCCGTGTCTTGGTTGCAGAAAGTACATTGGCTGTGTTTCCCCATCCCCAGATGCGTGAGACATAATACCGGCTTTGACAGACATGGTGATCGGGCGTTCAACTCGGCATTCCTCGTTTTCGGGTCTACGAGAGAATGAATGACCTGCCAAACTCCCAAGCTGGTTGCTTCCATGTCGATCTTGTCATCAAATCCTGTCTGGTGTACTTCGTACTTTGCACTTGACATCACCAAGCCCACCACACTCGGTCGTATGCTTCGCTTTCCGCTCAACGCGAGCTCCCCGCAATCCACAAGCCACCCGAGACATCCCCACATCGTTGCTCTGCAGGGCTGAATCGCCGACCTCTCGGTTACGATCAATACGACGGCATCCGGTTCCCGCCTATTGCATCGGCGGCGCCCAACGGCCGTCTCCAGGGCATCCGTTGGCCCTTACAAAATACCCTGCTGCAGTTGGTTGCGTTACGTTTCGACGCCTTTTACCCACCCGCTGACGATCCATTCGCGACATCGAGCCCAAAGCGGCTAATGTGAGGCCTTGAGCACGGGTCAGAACTCCGGAGCCCAAGGGATCACCAGAAATGCCAAGTACTTATAACACCTTTGAAATCCACGATTTTTACCTTGCTCCCATTTCTGTTGGCCGTGAGCTGGAATCATCTCTTACCTTCTCTGGCGCCTCTTCAATTTCCCTTTCTTCGTCTTGACCATGTCTCGACTAAACCCCCTCCGCTATCTGCTCGTACTCGCTGCGACTTGTGCATCATTTGCCAACGCCGCGTATCTCCCAGGCAGCGCTTGCAAGGCTTTCCCGGGAACTCCATATTGGCCTTCTGAAAGACAATGGAATCATCTCAATCACTCCCTAGGGGGGAGACTCCTCCAGCCAACCCCGCCTGCGGCCGTTTGCCATGCAGACTGGCCAGTACATGACGTTTCTGCCTGCTCAGACGTCAAATCTGATTGGAGCGTGTATGAGTACCACTCTGAGAACCCCATATCCATCATGTGGGATCAGTTCACCAACGACACGTGTCTGCCCAATGAAGAGTTCCCGTGTAGTGGTAGTGGCTACCCTGCCTACGTTGTCAATGCTACTACGCCAGAGCATGTGAAGCTCGGCGTCGACTTTGGTGAGCGGATCCTTCAATTGTCTAACAAAGCGCCAATTAATGATTTCGCAGCTCGGACGCACGACATTAGACTGGTGGTGAAGAACACAGGCCACGACCACCTGGGCCGTTCCATCGCCCCTGGAGGCCTGTCTATTTGGACGCATCATCTGAACAGCATCCAGCACCACGACGGGCCCTTCAAGTTGGATGGCTGCGATACCACAATTCCAGGCAATGCCGTCACTGTGGGTGCCGGCGCCCAGATGTACGACATCTACTCCGCCACAAATGCTTTCAACGAAACCATTGTGGGAGGCGGGGCGAAGTCGGTTGGCATTGGCGGCTATATCACCGGCGGCGGGCATTCAATCCTTGCACCTCGCTTTGGCCTGGCGGCTGACCAGGTCCTCCAAATGGAAATGGTGACGCCAACTGGTAAGATACTTACGGTAAACGAAAATCAGCACCCTGACCTCTTCTGGGCGATGCGCGGGGTGAGTTTCTTAGTCTTCACCACATATCCAAGACACTAAACTCTGCTAGGGAGGCGGTTCGACATTTGGCGTACTCACATCCGTCACTCTCAAAACCCATCCAACCCCGAAGCTGCTCAGCACAGCCTGGATGGTCGTGACCGACCCCAATGCCCCATTCCTCTACGACGTCATTGCATATACTCTTTCGCAGTTCCCATCTATGGAAGATGCAGGGCTTTCAGGCTACACATACATCAACTCGCGGCTCCCGAACCCAGTTCCATCGCCCGGGGCGCCGGAAGAGCTCGCTGGGGTTTTGGGGCTGTTCATTCTCCAAGAGACAGAGGATGTTCAGTCTTTGCAGAAAATACTGGGGCCGATAAACCAAACCATCCAGGAACGTTGGTCCGGCGCTGTGCAAGTCATTGCCGAAACAAAGCCCTACAGCTCTTTTCTGGCATGGTTCGAAGACCACTACGACCAAGGAATCGCGGGGAACAGCTCCTATGTGGTATCGCGGCTTCTAGATCGACATGCCCTAGAAAGCGACGAGGCGTCTTTGGCAAAGGCGGTCAAGCAGGGGATGAGCGTTTCAGGAAGGCTGGGAGCTTTCATCGTCTCGGGAAAAGGGGTGCATAACGCCTCCCCCCGAGGCGGGAGCAATGCCGTGAATCCAGGATGGCGCAAGTCATATGTGCACACACGTAAGCTGACGATCATCGTCAGTCGGTTTGAATGCTGATCCGTCTCCTAGTTACTGCGCAGGGCTTCCCGCCCTTCAACGAAACCGCAAGGATCGAGGCTATTGACGCCCTCAATGAGGGGTTCGAGCCAATGCGTCAGCTGTCTCCAGATACTGGAGCTTACATTAACGAGGTCGGTAGACAGTATCCTCTTTCCTCTTTCTAGGCTAATCATTTAACCAGGCATTCCCCTTCGAGTCTGACTGGCAGCACACATTCTGGGGTGCCAATTATGAAAGACTGCTGCATATCAAGCGGTCGATCGACCCCCACGACGTCCTATGGTGTGCGCCGTGTGTGGGAAACGAGCGATGGAAACAACTCCGCGATGGGCGTCTTTGCAAGCTCGAGCGAAGTACGGACTCGAATTATTGAAATTTGTACGAGCGCTGGGAGTCAAGTTTTTGACGAGTTTGAAGTAGAGATTACTGAGTGGCATATTTGTTTATTTTTGATGACTCTTAAGCTGTTGGCCTGAAATGATCCTCCTTGAAGAACTTGTCGGTTCGTCATTTGGGCTCGCAGACCGTGATGAACGGCGAGATGACGCCTACGGTGGTTAGCTAGAATTCAGAATCAGAACCAGGCAGATGAACTTACTGCTCAAAAAGAGCCGCCCGGTAGTGGCGTCATGCACCACCGTAGTGGCCACGGGCAGCGCCTCTCCAAAAGCGTCCTCGATGATCTTCTCAAGCACATAACCACCCTCTTGCTTCCGGAGACGTAGAGCAGTGGCCGGGGCGCGGGCATTGTACGGGTCCTTGTAGGCCTTGAACACCTCAAGGCCTATGGGGAACGCAGCAACGAAGATGTCTCCGTTCTTGTCGACGGATAAGTTGTCTAGGCCGAACCCCGCAGAGACGCTGTCGACCTTCTCCAGGCCGTTGTCTGGCAGGACTCGGAAGATGTCGATAGTTCCGAGCATGGAGCTGGGCACGTAGATTAGTCCGTCCCGGCCGCGAACCAGGCCGTTGGGGAAGTTGAGTCCTCCGGCGACGGGCTTGCAGCCGGTTGCCGTGTCGCAGAACGTGATATCTCCCGTGCCAATGATGGGCGAGAATAAATGTTTCTATCACCGGATGAGCGACCTCCAGTAGAGCATGATCATGGATGCTGCGACTTACCGCTCCAACCTTGTTCGGACCGTGGCTGTTGGTGACGTAGAACGAGTCCCTTCCGATGGCAGCAACTCGGTTTGGCGTAGCGATGTGCTTGCTGGCAAAAGTGTGGACATGCTGCAACTCGGTCGCCTCCGGCCCGGTCTCAAAAAGCTCAATGGTAGAATTGGCACCGACGGCCGCATGGTCTAGGAATGCACCAGTCTCGGCATCGATGGAAGGGCGGTTGTTAACTAGGAGCAGGCTGATGATCCCTGTGTCAATGTCCTCGACGGCGGTGAACCCGACGAGACCCAGCAACCCGTCACCCGCAGTTCCGGTAAATCCCGGCGTCTTGAGCGCGCGGAATGCGAATCCCTTTTCGACCGGCTTGTCAATGTCCAGCACGACAATGGCGTCTTTCTGGGAGCGCCCGGTGTAGTTGAAATCGCCGACACTTGGAGAGTCAGTCTTCAGGGAGCAAAGTGTTGCATCATGGCTCGAAGGGGCTATCCGACGCGTCTTGGGGAGGGTCCTTACGTGGGCATCCATTGGCCCCGGGCGACAGGATCCGAGCAGGCGAGAAACAGCTGGCGAGTCGACTCGGACAGCCACATGTCCTCGCAAGCCTCCAGCCGCGGATCTCTGATGGCACGGCATGTGTACGGGAACTCAGAGAGTGGCTGCATGGTCCTTCCGATGCCCAGGCCGAGCCAGACGGCGTCCTTGAGATAGACCTGAAAGAGCACGGCAAGCAACGCCACGACCGAGAGGCCGACCTTGAGAGCAATGTTCGCCATGATGCGGTTTCCTGGGCGATGTCGGCCGAGGTTGGAAGAAGAATGTAAAAGAGGAAAAGTCGAGAATTGGAGTGATGAGTCGGTGACGGAAGGGAGGATTACGGTCCACTTTTTTCTTTTTGATCAGCAATCGTAGGATTCGTCCCCCGGAGTGTTCGACAATTTCCCGTTGCAAGACTAGCCAAATCTCCCGGGGTTCTAAATTTGCTGAGCTCTATGAAGTATTTGGGATGTTGAATGATCCTTTCAAGACTAATCTCAATGTCAGTGAAGTGTTATAACAAGTCTCGGGAGCCAATGACGCCAGGGGTCTATTACTGTTCATGGCCGTCGGGATAATTGTCAATACAACTAACCAACACAAGTCACAACACAAAATGCGATTGTCTATTGATAAAAAAATTTGGTTCAGAATTTGTAACAACTCGATTCGATTGATTGCGACGGACCTGGTAGTATAACGCGTAAATGCTGTGACCGAATTCCACTCCAGCCTTCTCAGCAACTTGCGTTAATTCTGATTGATTAGCACACCTCAACGTTCATCAAAATATTGTGCATCATTTAATAACTTGTCGCAGTTCTAAGCTTGATTGCAACGCTCAAAAGCGACGAATAGGCCTTTTTGCCCATTCCTTAAGAGTTTACAGGCCCATAGAAGTCGATGTTACCCCTCACCTAACTTACCATACTTGCGTACCTACCTAATTAGGAACGACCAACGATCTTCATTACAAGCACTCTTTTACTGCCGACAGCCGAGATGGTCCAATCATGGGATCATTCCCACGCCCTTCATGTAGAAGCGTGATTTATAATCGGTGATCCTTATAAATCGTGACGCCTGTGGTTTGTGTATAAATTTAGCCCTCAACTTGACAATGCTCTGCGCAATACCCAATTTTCATTAATTTGAGCACCGCAACACAACTATTTTCTAACGAGACGACCACTGCCATGTCTTCACAGCAAACAAAAACCAAAGCGGTTTTCTTCGATTTTATGGGCACATGTCTCGATTGGCACACTAGCGTAGTCCAATCTCTACCCTCAGCAATTCCCAGGACCGAGGCATCCAAGTTGGCCCTCGAATGGCGCAGACAGTACTTCATCGCGAACGACCAGCGCTATCGTCAAAATCTCCACCCGGAGGACATTGACGACACGCTTGCCCGCGTCCTTGAAGGTGTACTCGACCAGTTCCCCGACCACAAAGCCCACTTGGACGTTGACACTAAGAGACGAATGATCCAAGCATGGCACTCTCAGCCCGCTTGGCCGGAGGTCCAAAAAGCGATACGAAGTATCCGGAAAGATCTCGGCCTCGAGGTTTTCGTCCACGCCAATGGTACGACCCGCCTGCAACTCGACCTCACTCGGTCTTCGGGACTGGATTTCAACATGCTGTTTTCCAGCCAGTTGTTGGGGCTGTACAAGCCTGATCCAGGCGCGTATGAGAAAGCGTTGCAGCTTGTCAAGCTCAAGCCGGAGGAAGTGGTCATGGTGGCAGCGCATGCATATGATTTGCGAGGGGCTCGGAAGTGTGGCTTGAAGACCATCTATATCCATCGATGGACCGACGATGTCGATGAGGATATGTCGAAAGTTGAGACGGAGTTTGATGCATTCTTGGAGGATATGGAAGACCTCCCTGCCGTGATCGCCAAGATATAATTTTAGAACAAGAGTTAGGAAACATTAGCCACACTTACTGCCAGGCTATACCCATAATAGAGATCAGAACTCACTTCAATCTATTCTCAAACTGTTCAGGCGCAATTCTCCGCCTTGAGACAACAGTGCCAGTAACAGGCACCGCTATTCGGCAACTGATATTAATGGGCCACAGTCCCTAAAGGGATTTGTGTGTATTACATTCCAGGAGGAATTGAGGTGCATTGAAGCTCTTGATTTCCATCTGAAAGAGGGTTCTAAGTAGGTCTTTTATCTTAGCTATCATGACCATCAAGGTAGGCCCTCAAGGTGGTCTATCATGGTGATCCATCAAGGTAGCTAGACTAGGGGTTTGACGGTAACAGGGCTCTCATGACGATCCTAATAAGCGAACTATGTGACAGT
>JABSTB010000747.1:0-53655 GCA_013756995.1 Neonectria neomacrospora | reverse complement strand
CTCCTTCTCCAGGCTCCCCCCGACTAAAAAAAATTATCACATATTTTTTATCGTCCCCATGAGGCCTGTATATTGATCGTTACATTTACTTTTGTTTGTGCCTCTTGTGCCTCTTTCTTCCCCCCTTCCCCTCCCATCTCTCTCTGTGCCCCCTTCCCTTTTTTTCCCTTTTCCTCTTTCGCATCTCCCTCCCTAGCCGCAGGCTCGGACGACGCACCGACACCGACGCACGCTGGGCGGCCACTCGACTCCTCCCGTTAGTTAGCCTCTCTGGCCAACATCGCATCATTCGGCAACGTCGCTTCTCGTGGTTTTTTTTACCTTCCCACAAACCTCCAACCCCCCAACCCCCCGACCGGCCGTCGACCTGCTTTCGACTTGGACCTCGACATCGAACATCGAACCTTGACATCGACCCATTCCTTCCCACCTCGTCCTCTTCTACGAGAAAATTCTCCTTGTAATACCGGCTCCTGGATCTACTTCCTGTTCGCACCGCGCTCCTTTAAACCCCCCGGTTCCATCGCCATCGCCATCGCCATCGGTCCTACTTCGCCTACGCTGCGTTGTCCTTCCCATCACTCGAGAGGCACGCTTGAAGCTGCTGCGCACCCGCACTTCCTCGTTTCTCCAGCCCTTCGCCAGTTAAAAGATTCCTACGTCCCGGTCCACGAGTCAATCCCCCTTTGCGAATAATATCCAGTTTCCGGCCCGACACCTTCCGTGTCACTGTCTCATGAGGTCGGCTAGATAATTGATAATGTCAACTGCCAGATCCGAACACTTGACTCGCGGCTACTCTTCCCAGTCTGCCAGTCAAACCCGTTCCGCCTCCCCCTCCGCAAGCAACTCCCCCATCGAACCTCCACTGCCATCCTCCAGGTCTCCCTTTGGCATGTCTGGTGGTCTCAACCCCTCTGGCAAGATGGCGAGCAACTCGCGATCCGGGGCTGGTTCTCCGTCGCACGAGATGGCTGGTTCCAGCCGCCTGTTCTCCAAGAGGTTCGTTCATCCCCCGATCGTTCTTCTGACTCCCATGCTGACCTGAACTCCCTCCACGCAGAGCCCGCGAAATTCAAGCCCAGGAAGGCGTCCCGGGCATGCCGGGAAGCCTCTGGGGCGGTCCTCCCACCAGCGGCAACTCGACGCCGCTGCGCGAGAACATCCCTGAGTCTCCCACCGATGGCTTTCCCGGCTTTGCCCAGCTTCCTACCCCCGACACTATGCCCCAGACCAGGCGCGCCCGCGCTGGCACCGTGCCCTCTCGATTCTCTCCTGGTGGTGCGGCCAACGGCCTCATTGGCGTCGCCGGAATGGCTCCAAAGTCCACCCGGCCCACTCCCTCCCAGAGTCCTTTCAACAAGTCGCCTTCGCCCAATCCTGAGCCTCAAGAGAATCCCTCCAACAATTCTACCCTCTTATCCCGCCTACGCGCGGGCTCCATGCCCCAGAGGAGCCAGTTCGCGCCCATCCCAGGAACAAACTCTCCGTTTGGCCCCTCCATCTTCAGTAGCTGGAACCCAACCGGTGTTGGACGCGAGCGTGCTTCGACTCTTGCCAGCATTGCTAGCGTCGGCTCCAACGGTCCTAGCTCTCCTGCCCAGTCCCAGTTCTCCAAGGAGGGCGGTGGTGAATCCGACGTCCACATGAGGACTCTGGATTATCTTGGACTTGCCGAGACTCCTCAGCAATCCCGCGCTCAGCTAGCGACTCCCTACCTAGCGAATCTCGACTTCACCAAGCAATCCAGCCGTTTCCGATCTTACTCGGTCAACAACAAGGACAAGTATGCCGACGATGAGGACGAGTACGACTCAGAGATGCCACTCGACCCCCAGTACGTGGCTGCTCTCCAGGACCAGCTGGCTGCTACTAACGCCGCCATCCACAACCACAATTTGGCTGTCCAGGCCTTCGCAAACCAGGCTTCCGTTACTCGCCCCCGTGCTCGCACCGCCGGTGTTTTGGACACTCCCGGAAGTCGACTGATGAGGACCTACATGTCCGGTAACACCGGCATCCCCAACCCCATTGCGCCCACCGAGATTCGCCTACAGGAGGACAAGGATTACGAGGATCTCCCCCAGGCCGTTGCCAGCATGAACTTGGGCAGATCCAACAGCCGCAACGCCGGGCTGCTGAGTGCTGACGAGCAAGGTCTCGAGGGGCCTACCAGCGCACTCTGGCTCGGTAGCATCCCCACTTCAACCACCACCTCGACTCTAATCGAGATGTTCAAGTCCCACGGCCCTATTCTGTCTGCCCGAGTCCTCACTCATAAGAACTGCGGATTCGTCAACTTTGAGCGAGTCGAAAGCGCCATTTCCGCCAAGGCCAGCATGAACAGCAAGGAAATCTTCCCTGGTGCCGGCCCCATCCGCATCAACTTTGCCAAGCCCCCTTCTGCTTCCAACACCCCTGGTCACGATGGTGTCTACCCGTCTCCCAGCCCCGATCCCTTCGCAAAGGGGCAGGATAACGCCACGGGCACTGGCTCTGCCACTCCTGCACACGAAAACGCCCCTACTCCCGCGTCCACCAACACTGTTCCCAAGCTTGCCCCTCTTCATGAGATGACCACCGATATTGTCGAAATTGTCAAGCAGTTCGGCGCAACCGACGAGGACAGATTCAGAATCTCCCGCAACCTGCAGTCCGCAATCCAGTATAACACCTTCATGGAGGAGATCCCGCCGATCCGTGAGCCTGCCCACACCCGTGTCCACGACGCACCCAAGCTCCGGGATATCCGCAAGCGAATCGACAACCAGAGTCTATCACAGGCCGAAATTGAGAACATCGCCGTCGACATGCTGCCAGAGATTGCTGAGCTCGCATCAGATTACCTTGGCAACACCGTAGTACAAAAGCTCTTCGAGCACTGCTCTGACCAGCTTCGCGACGCCATGCTAGCTGAGATCGCTCCCCACATGGCTGAGATCGGTGTGCACAAGAACGGCACATGGGCCGCTCAGAAGATTATCGACGTTTGCAAGACTCCTACTCAGATGACCATGATTGTCGAGCATCTGCGACCCTACACCATCCCGCTGTTCCTGGACCAGTATGGCAACTATGTTCTGCAGGGATGCCTCAAGTTCGGCGCCCCTTTCAACGACTTCATCTTCGAGACCATGCTGGGCCGCATGTGGGATATTTCTCAGGGCCGATACGGTGCCCGCGCCATGAGGGCCTGCTTGGAGAGCCACCATTCAACAAAGGACCAACAGCGCATGCTCGCTGCCACCATCGCTCTTCACAGCGTCCAGTTGGCCACCAACGCCAACGGTGCTCTGCTCTTGACCTGGTTCTTGGACACGTGCACTTTTCCTCAGCGCCGGACCGTCCTATCGCCACAGCTCGTGCCTTACCTTGTTCACCTCTGCACTCACAAGGTTGCTTACCTCACGGTTCTGAAGGTCATCAACCAAAAGGCAGAGGCCGACGCCCGCGATGTCATTCTCAAGGCCCTCTTCTTCACTCCGAATGATCAGGTGCTAGAGGCGATTCTCAGCGACCATGCCTGCGGTGCTACCCTGATTTTCAAGGTCCTCACTACGCCCTTCTTCGATGAGACAATCCGAACTCAGGTGGTGGACAACGTCAAAAATGTCTTGGTCCGAATCAAGGCACAGCCAAGCCAGGGTTACAAGCGACTCATGGACGAGGTTGGTTTATCGACACGAAACTCGGGCAACAACCGCGATACCAGCACGCACTCGGAACATCGCCAGCGGCCGTCTTCGAGACAGGCTAATGTCAACGGCCATCATCCCCAGTCCGCCCATTCCAACAAGCCGTTTTACAACCCTCTCAACCCGCCAACCAACCCCCCTGGATTCGAGATGAACTACAGCAACCAGAGGAACGACAACCCTGACTCTGGCGTTTCGTCTTTCCCGCAGTACAACCAGGGCATGATGTATAACGCTCCCAACGGCCCCATGGCTGCGGCCAACATCCAGCAGCTCCAATTCCAGCAGAACATGATGAACCGCGGACCACCTCCAATGAACTACAACTTCCCCCCTATGCAGGCCGGATACGGCGGTTACAACGGACCCAACCCGTCTGTCGATCAGTATCGCCAACAGAACATGCCCAATGGTAGCCCGATCCAGCCGCCGTCCTCGCACATGCCTCAGATGCCCACCGGCCAGATGCCTGCCAGTCAGACTCCCTTCGCCCCGCCAGGCTTTGGCATGGGAATGGGCGGATACGGATATGGAAACATGGGCGGCATGCCCAACATGGGCTACATGCAGCAGGAGCAGGGCAACCCCAGACGCGGCCGCGTAAGACATTCCCGGTTTCGAAACGGACAGTCGAGAACCCTAAGCTAACAAGTTTTTCCAGAGATGATGAAACGTCGCGTTTCCGTGTTGCTAAAATTGCGCCTTCTATTCTTAGACGAATCTATTGACACTTCTTTCTCGCTTTATCAAGCCATTTCTGGCACAAGATGCCATGAGGAGTTGGGGGACATGTGATTGTCATTCGGATACAGGACACCGCATTTCACGGCCGCCTTGTCATGGTGGTCCACTCGGACCGGATATTCTCAGTACAGCTTTGGATGTCTCATCCTCTTGCTTCGATACCTCCCTTCGTTACTTGCTCGCGGCGCGGCGCGTGCGCGTCTGGCAGGCCTTGCATGCTGTACGCCGTCGCCCGCCAGAGGACAGAGAGGCAGGATTCTTCCACGATTGAACGAACCCGGAAAAAAGAATAAAATCATTACAAAACCAAATCAACAACCTCAGGCATCCACGGCCCTGCGTTCTGTTTGTTCGCTTCTGTGTAGAAACCTCGTGGCCCCTCCCTCATCAGCCCTCCACTAGCTTTATGCTGTGCTCCGCTGGGGGGGAAGGGCTTCATCTTTTAGCACTTTCAATGTGAAGGCTTAGCTTGATGAGCGGATAAATGAAAGAAAGCGACGGGATGAGGCCGTGGGGCAGTCTACATGTGCTTGCTTTTGAGTGTGTCGCAGCTGTTGAGCTGGCTTGGGTTGTCTGGCTAGGAAGTGAGTGAGTGGTTTGACGATGGCTTTGTGAGCTCTTTCGCTGGATCTAGAATTAGCTCGATAGCTATCTAGCTAGCCAGCAATCCCTGTCGAGGTGAATTGTATATTAGCATGGAATCAAAAGGCCATCAAGGCGCCTTCGATTTTTTTCTTCAACTACCTTATCAGTTTATCCGAGATACAGTGACCGTGGGATGACGTAGACAGACAGGACGACATCACAATGTAGCAACTAGGCTGTTTCGTAGGTGTGTTTTGGTGTCCTCAGTACCTAAGGCGTATCATCTTCCCACAATCCTTATGGTTCCCTCTCTCCCTTACCTCCCCCAGTGGTATCAAGAAAACAGTCCAACCTATTCCATCCGCCTATGATACAACAAGAGCATTAAAACCCCCAGCGTTGCGAGCTGAACTTCCTCTCCCTTTTAATCTTCCCCGCCAAGTGCTACCCGCCCTCCTCGAGACTATGCTGGAAACGCGGCAGGACGTGCTGCCGGCGACGGCAACGAGTCCGGGAGGGCATTATCCTCAACAAAAAAAAATTTCGCAACAAGGACGAACATGGAATTTAGGACCATGTGATGGTGGTGGTGGTGGTGGAAGTAGTGGGAAAGTTTGTGCGAGTAAAAGCAAAACAACCAACGAAGAAAATAGCCTGAACAATAACAAGCATAAATTGGGGAGAAAAGCACCCCCAGTCGTCTCTATGCCATGGTCATGATGGGAATACCAAAACCGTCCAAACTCCGGTGTCCGTGGTGAAAGGCGCAAAAGAAAAAGCGGTAAGGGAGGTGAAGGGTGCGTTTGTGTGCCAACAATTCATACAATTCTATGGGGGAATGGGGGTATGCCATAATCAAACAAAGGTGCCAATTTTATCGAGAAAAGCTGTCGTTCCCAAGGGGGAGCAAAAAAAAAAAGGACGGATGCTAGTCGAGGTCCATGGAACTCTCGGCGTGATCGATAGTAGAGGGTGGAGTAGGTTCGGTAATTGGGAGGGCCCCGAGGTCCTTTTCGTGAGCCTCGGCGATGGCAGAGTCTTGGGGGGACGGGACATCGGGCACGGCGGCGTCCTGGCCGAGCATTGCAGCGGTGATATGCGAGGGTGGTGCTTCGCCGAGGACTTCGCGAATGCGAGCGCCCATGGCATCCATCTGAGCAAGGAGAGCCCGGAGGCTGACCTTCTCGTCGCTGGTCAACTGGCCTAGAGCAATGTTGTCTGCGTTGGTCTTCGCCATCAGGGTCAGGACGCTGGGGTCTGCGGCAGTCTGCGGAATCGTCAGTACGGCGTGAAGGGGGAGATGATTCAGTAGAACTCACAAGTAGCGCCGAGATCAGTTCGTCAACTCTGTCTGATCTCTTCAGCTTCAGACTTGTCAACGCTAAAGAGACCTGCATCTCTTCGACAGTTCTCTGCATGTCAGAACCCTTAACTGGGTGGCGGGTATCGCTGACAGGCGTAGGCAAACCAGAAACCCACCGGGGTTCATCCTGGCGGGGGCCATAGCCAGCACCTCGGCGACGAAGCCTTTAAAATGATTAGACCAGGGAAGGGGTTGATGGCGCACTACATTACTTACTGCTCAATGAAATCGAGGACGATGCCGGTCGGCTGAAGCTTGTAGGCGCGGCCAAATGAGTCCGGATCTGGCCAGCCAGAGTCGTTGGACGGTTC
Source organism: Neonectria neomacrospora (assembly GCA_013756995.1). Classification (NCBI taxonomy): domain Eukaryota; kingdom Fungi; phylum Ascomycota; class Sordariomycetes; order Hypocreales; family Nectriaceae; genus Neonectria; species Neonectria neomacrospora. The sequence continues at coordinate 46,957 of JABSTB010000747.1, read as the reverse complement.
AGGCTCGTCACTCCAGTCCACTTCGATGTGACCGTTGTTCTTGATGCCTCGGGAGAAGGCCGGGGTAATGGGCTGGCCTCCCCTGATCTTGCGGAAGCGATGGGCCGGGCCGAGGGCCGGCGCATCTATCAAGACATCGTCGACATGCGTTGGACAGCGCCAGGTCTTGGGAACGGGAGGCACAGCCAAGGGGGGGTCCAGGCAATCCAGATGCCAGTGCAACGGGCAGACGCTACAGGAGACAATGGCGCGCACATCAGTTGCAGATTTCTGGCAGCCATGGCAGATGACTGCTTGGCCGTCCTCACGCTGCTTGAAGAAATCAGGGACCTCCTCGTAGCCGTTCTTCTTTCTGCACCGCTTGGTTAGACTGTGCGGGACTAGACAGTGCGAAAGCCAGGGCAAGATGATGACTTACTTGACAGTCTTGGCGGTGGTGACCTCCTCATAATCGCCATCGGCACCAGCCTTGACGCCGTCGAATCGGGCCTGGAGCCGCTTGGGAAGGCTGAAGGCGCGCGGGATGCTCTTCTCGAGGTTGTTGAGGGCATTCGCAAAGACGCCCTTGTGCACCGGGATCCGTGACGGGTGTCGTTTGAAGAGACACTCGTTGCAGAACCACTCATCGGGCAAGCTCTCGGACTGCACCATGCCCACGCACTCAAAGTGGAATGACCGGGGGCAGCCATCGCAGCAGACGACATCACCGGCGGCGCCGCAAGCGGAGCAATCCTCGTCGTTGTCGGAGGCCTGGGGGTCCTGTCAGCGTCCATGTCCTGTCACATCGTCATGCACTTCCGAGTTCCAACGCGTCGGGGGCTGGCCGGAAAAGCGGATCTGCAGGGGCCACCAAAATTGCCCTTGTCTGGTGATCCTGGCTGGACCGAGGAAAAAAGACGCCACGGCCTCAACAATCACCAAAGCAACCGTGGCCCCCGTTGATCCATCACGAGAAAACGGCGTGGACATGCCTCGAAAGCCTTTGGGAGGGGATGAGCCACGTACCTGTTCCTTAGATGCCCCGTTGACGGTTGGCGGTTCACCCTGGGTCCGAGGAAGCCCTGCGGCGGTTCCTCCCTTCTTCTTTACCGGTCTAGACGTAGAATTAGCACGGTTCATGTCTGGATTTGACGCTGGAGTGAAGTGGCATGTGTGAATATGGACTGAAAACGCGTGATCTTGTCCCACGCGACGCCAAGGTGTGAACCAGAATGAGAGTGAGAGTGAGAGTGAGATGAGACGTGACTTCCGAGCCCTCGCAATCTCTCATTCTCGTACTTGGAGGACAATCGCCACACTGGTGATCATTGCGCGCGCCGGCGTTATTGCGATGATGATGGTGGTGGTGGTGGTGGTGGTGCTGTCGCTGGAAGGGAAATGTTGATGGAGTCGTTGACTTACGATGACTTGACACGGAGGCCAGATCTTTGCTTCTTGGGTGGGCGCAACGTGGGAGTGACAGCTCGCGATCCAACGGTCGAGCTGCCTTCGCCTGGTCCTTCTCCCTGGAAGGACCAGGCGACGGGGGAGGACACTGCGATGTCGACCTCATCGTGAGGCCTCTTGCTGGCGGATCGTGTGGCCCTGGTGGTGGTTGGGATCGCCATGGAGTGACGCGTTTTCCTCGTCCTCTTGGCGGGCGTCGCAACCTGCTCCTCGTCGGGGCCGCGAACCGAACTCTCGCGGACAGTAGCACTGCTGGCGAACTGCCGTGCATCCCGCCTCCTATCCCAGAATGAATCGGCATCATCGCTGGCATCGTCGGCGACAGGGACAGGGACGGCGACGGCGGCTGGCATGGAGGCGGAAGCCCTGCCGCCGTTCTTGGCCACCTTGGAAGACTTGCTGGGCAGATTGGGGAAGAGCTGAGCAGCGGAAAGCCTGCCAGGCATACTGGCACTTGCGCTGGCGCTGGCACTGGCATCGGCCGTAGGCGTGTTGGATGCGATGCGCAGGGTGGGAGAATTGGATGCGGACGGGTTGGACCTGGCCTGCTTGGTCTGGGAGGCGAGTGATTTGCGGCGGGTGGTGATTGGCCGAGATTTTGGCGCATCGCTGGAGTCGGGTCCGGGTCCAGGGCGAGTAGTGGGAGTGGGAGCCCCTCGACCTGCTGGGCTGGCGCTGTCCACGCTCGCTTCAGGGGACGACAGGCTCATGGCGGACGAGAGGGATGAGTCGCTTGACGCAGAGTCGCGTCTGGTTCTTTTTCGCGAGGGCGTCCTAGGCTCCCCGTTGCCGCCGCTGCTGCTGTTTCTGGTTCTGTTGCCGTCGCCGTTGCTGTTGCCATGGCCGCTGGCGTTGGCCGCCAGCCCCGACGCCATTTTTCGCGGCGTGTCGCGGGTGGCGTGGCTGTGGGTATGGCTCTGGCTATGAGCAGAGTGCGATGTTTTGGCCCTCTTGGCTGCTCGGCCCTCCGACTGCGGCTCCTCAGGACGCTGTAAAAGATTTCCGTAGGGCGCGGCCTTCGGTTTATGGGGCGTGAACCGGCTGTTGGTCGACGGGGGCACGAAGTAGTAGCAGCCCTGGTTGTCCTTCTTGCCCTCGCGCTTCTTCTGCTCAATCAGCTTGGAGAACTTGCGAAGCGTCGCTGCATCCGCCGTCTGGTTGAAGACGTCCTCGATCATGGCCACAAAGCGGGCTTTGTGGCAGTTTTCGTCGTAGAGCGTTCGGAGTGCCCAGGCAGTTGGGTAGCGGTAGTGTTTGAGTGCTTCATCCACGGCTGCCTCCACCACCCTGTCGGTGAACTCTTTGTCCTCGGGATCCGGGCGAACAAGCTCTTCTGCCTCCTTTGCTTCCTGTACCTCTCTGGCTTCCTCGGCCTCTTTTGCCTCCTTGGCCTCCCGGGCCTCCCTGGTCGCCTTGGTCTCCTTTGGCGTGACCGGCCTCGTCACAGCGGCAGTGATGGAGCTTCTCCGGGCGCCTGACGAGCGACGAGTCCGCTTTCCCAGGGATACACGACCTGACTGGCGACGTTTCGGGGCCTCCTTGGGGTGGTAGTCGTCGTCGTCGTCGTTGTCGTCGGCCACAATCTTGACAGCGATGGACCTCCGTCGTGGCGGTGTAGGGGGAGCAGTGGAAGGTGGAGGGGAAGATGCAGCTGCCGGAGGCTTCGGGGCGGGCTCTGAGGCAGCACTTGCAGCATTTGCAGCATTTGCACCCGACGGTCTCAGAATGATCTTGCGCACCGTGGAGCCCGTCTCGGGGCCCGCCTTCTTGGTCTTGGGCAGGGCACCCAGCGGCGCCATGTTCTCCACGACGCCATATCGGACCAGGCCGTCATCCTCGAAGCTCGCCTTGGCCTGCACCGAGGGCTCCAGCCACCGCTGCATAAAGGCCCGTGATGCCTGATTCGAAGAAGCCTTTGACGCGTCGGCGAGTCCGCTCCAGCTGCCGGTCTGGGGCTGGGCTGGGCTCGAATAGCGGGATCGCGTAGCTCGAGTATTTGTTGAAGAAATCATGGTGGTGCCGGGCTGGCTCGTCGCCCCTGGGCCGCGGGACGGGCAGCGCACCTCTTCAGGCCTGGAGGGCGATGGTCAGCGAGCGGCACAGGACAACGCGGGCGGGTTGGGGGAAAAGGGGCAGAAGTTACTTGGCTCTTGTGCTGCAGCATGAATTTCTGCAGCGGGATCGCGTCTTTGGGAAGAGAGGACGCGGTTTCTTGAGAAGGAGAAAAGGGTGTGGGTAGGAGGTTGCAGGCGGGCTGCGAGACAGGCTGAGGAGGAGGCGGGCGTGTCGGACAAGGGGGCAACCCGCCGAAGCACACCCAAGAGCACTGCAAAGGCGCTGCTGCAGACTGCAGAGCACAACACCGCACAGCACAGCACAGCACAGCACAGTGAACATGTACCGTACAATACACACGGAATAGGAATAGGTAACCCGCCTCGAGCCGGCTGCTTGCTCACCTCACTGATGCGTGCTTTTGTCGCCTTTGTCATTTGCCCTTCTTGGGGGGGTGGAGGGGGGGGACTCAGTTGCCCGGCTGTTGGGCCCTGAGCCTCTCAAGTCTCTCAAGCCTCTGAACCTCTGAGCCTCTGAGCCTCTCCCTCTCTCTCTCTGGCTCTCTCGGTCGCCTCTTTTCCATCATGTCCTCCCTCCCGGAGCTAAGGGAGCTCCTTGATGTCTTGCGGGGAGCTCTCCACCAACTTGTGGGCTAAAACCCGCGCTCCCGTCCCTGGCTTCGAGCTTGACTCGACTCGTGCTCGACTCAACCGACCCAGCCCCAGAGGCATGGACTTCTATCCCGGCAGCGGGAGGTAGAGTGGTCCCGGCGATAAGCCCTCCCCCCCAGCCTCACACCTCGCACCTCACACCTGGCACCGGGCAACCAACACACACACATACTTCGTACACAGTGCAGTAGGTGGCCAGGGGGGTGAACCGTTGGAGGGCGCTCTGGTTGGGAGGGGAGAAGCCCAACCGCCCCGTCTAGGACTGGCCTATGTTTTGCTTTGCTTTGCTTTGCTTTGCTTTGCTTTGCTTTGCTTTGCTTTGCTTTGCTTTGCTTTGCTTTGCTTTGCTTTTCCTTGCTTTTCCTTGCTTTTCCTTGCTTGCCTTGCCTTGTGTTGCATTGGGTCCCTCGACGGCAGTTGCCTTGTTCGAGGCTCTGGTCGATCCATGCTGCGAGTTGGTCGGCCTCGTTCTGACTCTCACGTCCCTCGTCTCTCACTCTCGTCTCGGCTCGCCTTGTCTTCTCTCAACTCGGCATGCCTTGCCTTCTCTCTCCCTCTACTCCATCACATCACATCTCACTCGCCTTCTCAGCCTGCATCTTTCCATCTGCCCCTCAGTCAGGTGCGAGAATCTGGAGTCCTTGTTGAGAGAGGCGACTTGTCAGTGCCGAGCTTTGTTGGGTTTCTATATACCTGACCTTGCTCGACTACCATAGCTAACATGATGGATACCGCTTCCAGGGAGCTCTGCCGTCCCTGGCAGCCTTCGAGAGACCTGGCGCCGTGGGAAAAGCCCTCCACCAACGAGGCCGGCCCCCACGACAGCCTGGCCGTGGCCCGACTTGCCGATATACACGTCCGTAAAATTTTGCGCCTCTCGCCCCAGTCGCCCAGTCGTCATTCAGGCTGCCCCCTATTGGCCCCTGAACCGGTCATTTCTGCATCGGCTTCAATTACGCCTCACCCTCCTTCTTGGTGGCCGTCTTCTTCTTGTTCTTGTTCTTCTTGTTGCCCGTGTTTCGGGACAGGGGCTGCTCCAGGATCTTGAGAACCTCCTCATCCTCAATCTTCTTGTCCGACTGGTACTTGCTCAGGTCAAGAGCGGGGGGGGCACCCAGCTTGGTCACGCCGTTCTTGGTGATAGCTATATCTGTGTCAGTATAGACCTCTGTATCATCCGAGGCTCTCCTCTGCTCTGCTCTCCAGAAGAGGGGGAACTTACCAAAGGTGGTGAGAAGTCTGGCGACATCACCGTTGTCCTTGTCGCCAACCAACTCGTACTGTCGGAAGACGTTGCCTCGGACGCACTCAACGACGCCGGACTTGGCATCTCTCTCGTCCTCGAGCTGCCTCAAGCTGAAGGGGAAGGTGCCGAACTTCTTCACGACCTCGGAGAGGATCTTGCGAGAGGTAGGTCGCTTCAGGCCATAGGTCTGGTTGGTGCGGCGGTGGAGGGTGGCACGCTGGTCGATAGACTTAACCTTTCCGGAGCCGGTGCTGACACCGATCTCAACGCCCCAGACCTCGCCGACCTCGGGAACACCGTCGCCCTTGGTACCGTCGGAGGGGGCAAGGACGATCTTCTTGGTACCCTCGATCTCGTTGTGGCCGAACAGCCAAGAGGTGGTGCTCTCGACAATGTGGACGTCATAAGCACTGGTAACCTTCTCGACCAAGCTAGTAATCTTAGACTGGGTGGGGGGCTTCTGAGAGGCGGCCTTGGCCTTCTCCTCCTCGGTGCCCTGAGCCAGCAGACCAGGGGGAACCATTAGTCGCAAAAGAAGCTCGTTGGCGTAGTGGGTAGCCAGGATTAGGTCGGCCTTGCGGCCGGTGATGGCCTCGCCGGCCTTGTCGGCGGGGGTAGCGATGACGGTGTCGCAAACGATGGAGCCGAAGCCATCGATCTGTGCGCCGAGCTGGATCTTGATGGGCTCACCATCCTTGATCTCGGCGCTGGCCTCGTTCTCGTCCGAGGTGAGGGGGGTGTAGGGTGTGACGTAGGACGCGGGGGAGACGGTGGTTGGGTGAGAGAAGCCTTTGGTTTGGTCAGTGACAAGGCGCAATTGACGACGGGAGAGGTGACGGTGACGGACCCTTGTTGATCTTCTTGCCTCGGTAGACCTTGGCGACCTCCTCCTCGATCAGCTTGTCTCCCTGCTGGCAGATGTCGACGATCTTGGCGCCAGGGACGACAAGCTTGGAGACCTCGGCGAGGACCTTCTCGGAGATTTGAGCGGCGGTCTTGTACTTGGTGATGGTATCAGGGTTGGCCAACGTGTAGTCTAAAGCAAAGGTCAGCTGCCAATCTTTTTTTTCGCAGACACGATGAGAGGGCCGGCATGGTGTTGGTCGTGGAACAGAACAGCAGTCAACCGCTGGTGGTTGACGCTGAGCTTTGGGGTTGTGTCGATGCGAGGCGGGGCAGCTCCCAACTGAGGGGCAGGAGGGAGCACCCGCAGCGCAAGGCGCCAGGTTCTGGCGAGAGCTGCCCTGGTGGGAGGGAGCTGGTTGGGAGCAGCAGAATTTGGAGCGGCACGTATAGCATGGAGCAGAGGCGACGAGGAGGAGATGGGAGACTCACCGACGACTTCCTTGTCGTTCGACTTGTCGTTCGACATGATGGGCAGGGTTCTCGGGGTAGTTGCGGGAAAGGGTCCAGGTATGATGATTCTGTCGTGACAGACGGATGTTGCTGGGAGTAGAGCAGGTGGAATTTGAGAGGAGGGGTTTGGGGAGGGTTTCGAGGGTTGGTGGAGAGATGGATGGACGGTGGAGGGGTTATTATTGTATTCCAGGTTGTTTATTAGTTAGGTTCGGGGCAAGTAAACTCGCCTGTTGTGTGCTGTGTGCGTCTCTCTCCGTCTTTGTGTGTGCGCGCGTGTGTGTGCATGCGCCACAGACCTCGAGCAGCATCATCCCGGATGCATGACCAACCAACCACCAAACCCAATGCCCATCGCAAGAAACCTTGCTGTACCCCACAATTGGTACTCTAGTTAGCTAACGGACAGTGCCTTGCCTGCCTTGGTACTCGACCTAGCAGCTTGCAAGCAAGCAAGACAGAGGCGGCTCGCCTCGGCCGGGAGCAGAAAGCCAGATCCCGCCTCGGTACTAGGTTGGTTCAAGTTGTCGCTGGAGCTTGGTGTATTACGGCAAACTAGGCCTAGCACGTACGTCTCCTTGATAGATGACTTCATCCAGCCCTACTTTCCGTCTTGGGTTGGGCAGCTGGTCACTTTGCCCCTCCAATTACTAAGTAGCTCTCTGCGTGGGGTCGCCATGTTACCCTATACCACAGCCGGTTTTGTAAATGTTACCATCTATTTTAGAATATCTAATTGCCGGTTTCTATTCTGATATCCAATACTCCGTGTGGGCTTTCCGTGTCCTCTCCTCTCGTGGCTATCTTGGTGTTGGGTTGCATGGATTCATGGACAAAACGGGGGCATCGACTCTGTTCGTCGGGTCTGCCATCGATGCAAGCAGCACAGCCAATTGCGTGACATCACCTAGGATATACATAACAGAACAGCATATAAGGATAGTACTAAACCCCCCCTCAGAACGGCAGAGATCAGTTGCGGCTGGGACCCAAACAAGCACACTGAAACGCAACAGGATCCAGTTTAGATGCTAAACGGAGAAGAGACAAGACGTTGCTTGCAGTCATCTATTAGTGTGTGTGTCCGTAAAGAGAGGCATGACGTGTCTGGGATGAGCTGAGCAAAGCCACACCTCACAGGCACCTCCTGTGGCGCTTCATTTCGCTCGAGCCATTTGGCCCGTGGCTTGGAAAGTATTCTGTACCGCAACCAGTATAGCATCACTGTGACAACACAAGTCCCAGTACATGCAGCCACAAGCGCACGTAGCCTTTCCCAACGACAGGGGCTTTCCCATTTCGCGGCGCGGCAGAATCCTCACTCTGGAGACAAATCTACGCCTTACTGCCTGGCATTTTCTGGCCTCGCGCGCTGCTACACGCCTCAACCCACACACAACCACGCATCCACCATCCACCATCCGCCATCCACCATCCACACACCCACGATTCAACTCCACGACTCCCGCTTCGCGTCGCGCATCGAGACCCGAGAACCGCGCGTCCCATCATCTCCCGCCACCGTCGCGGCCCTCTCGCTGCGCCGCGACCGTTCGCCATGGCCGCTCAGCCCTCTGCGTCCACGGCGCCTGCGACGGGCTCGGCGTCGACTGCGACGTCTGGTCCCGGCAAGGACTCCAGCACCAAGCCCGTCGCCGCCGACATGCCCGTTCGCACCAAGGAGACGTTTGATAAGCTCATGGTTGAGCGCTTCATCACCCGTGACGCCATTGCCGCCGCTGCACTCGGCGGTCAGCTCGACCACACCCGCAAGTCCACCGCCGACACGCGCGACAAGATCCAGGAGTATCGCATGGTCCGCACAGAATATCGCCAATGGTTCCCTCCCGGCAAGCTGTATGGCGAGGGCTACAATGGCTTCGCCAATGGATACACAGAAAACCAGGCGCCCTCCAGGATCGTCTATCCGTCCCAGAAACCCCGACCCGGCCAGCGAACCACACCACCCCTCAAATACAAGCGCAAGGATATGCTGAAGCAAGCCGAGCAACATGAGGAGCTAGTACCCTTGCGGCTCGAGGTTGAGTGGGACAAGATCAAGCTACGCGACACCTTCACCTGGAATCTGCACGAACGCATCCTGCAGGTCGAACTGTTTGCTGCACAGCTTGTCGAGGATATGGGCTTGAAGCCCCCGGCCTCCCAGCCTGTCTACGAGCAAGTTGTCCAACAGATGCGCGAGCAGCTCAGTGATTTCTATCCCTTTGCCTACACAGAAGAGGATGCGTTGGACCCGGAGCTCCCCTACTCCGCATATAAGAACGACGAGATGCGAATTTTGGTCAAGCTCAACATCACCGTCGGCCAGCACACACTCGTTGACCAGTTCGAGTGGGAGATCAATAACCCGGCCAACTCCCCCGAAGAATTCGCCGCCAACATGGCTAGGGATCTTTCTCTGTCTGGAGAGTTCGCAACGGCTATTGCCCATTGTATCCGTGAACAGACGCAGCTGTTCACCAGGAGCTTGTACAGCATCGGCCACCCCTTCGACGGGCGACCTGTCGAGGACCCGGACCTTGTCAATGCTTTCCTCCAGACCCCCCTCCAAGCCGTCTTCCGACCACAGCAGCAGGCCAAGGACTATTCTCCCTACTTATACGAGCTCAGCGAGGCTGATCAAGAGCGGAACGAAACCATCCTCTCGCGCGAGCAACGACGACAGAAGCGATCCATCAACCGAAGAGGTGGCCCACAACTACCCGATCTTCGAGAAAGACAGCGCACTATCCGAACCCTCATCATGTCGTCCGTCCTACCTGGAGCTGCTACCTCGATCGATGACACCCGTTTGTACAAGCGGGCTGCTGGTACTATTCGGAAGCGCGTCGTTCGCGACGGCGACCTGTCGGAGTCTGACGATAGTGAAGATTCAGCTCCCGACTCACCCGCTCCCTCACAAATCACTGGTACAGCCCGAACACGAGGCATGCGTGGAGCTGCGTCCGCGGCTCAGCAAAGAATGGCCAACCTGGGCCGTTCAGAGACGCCCGAAACCGCCGGCTCCGTCACGCATCACCACGAGACGCGAACGACTCGCCGCTTCAGAGAGGAGACGGAAGAGCCAACGCATCTGCTAGTGACGCTGAAGGTGAACCGGGATAAGCTCAAGAGGCTGCTCAAGGGCGACTATCGCAACTCGAGAACACCCTCGCAGACGCCCGTTCCCAACCCTCGAGCTGCCAGCGCTTCTGTACCGCCAAGGTCTATGCCTCCTCCGTCTACTCCCTCCGCATCTACTCCCACCATTCAGAACTCCTCAACATTCCCGCCCGGTCAAATAGGCCGTCTACCAGCCCCCCCGCCCGTGCCTGGGCAGTCACCTCCACCAGCTGTAAGTAATAATAGTCTTACCTTGCAATGAGGCTGAGCCCGTTCGTGTGCTGATACCACTCCTCCTATAGCCCCCACCGCCAGAGTGGCTCATCAGCGCCCTCAAGCAGTTGGAGAAGCAGTACCCCAACGGTGACAAGTTCGAGGCTATAATGAAGTACTCGTACCTGGACCCTGTCACAGAGCTTCCCATCCAGGGCCAGCCGCTTCCCGAGGGTGTCAAGTATGCCTGGCTGCCGCGTATCCGCTGCCTCGACTGCATCACCAAGCTCTACACTCCCGGCCCCGACATGACCGCCCAAAAGTTCGAGCCTCACCTCAAGTACTCAAGCCACCGTGACAAGGTCCGTCAGCGCTTGGCTCGGGATGCTGGCGCCTCAGGCTTCGCGTCATAGACCGAGCTGATTCCTGTCTGCGGGCGTCGTCCGTACGCAGCACCCATCTTTCGTATGTGCATTTCCCGTTGCGCTGGTTTTGGCCTGTACTGTAGAGATGAAGAAGATGTCGGGAGGGACAGGGGAGGGGCGTTTTTATTTTTATCATTGTCAACCAAGTCTTGGGAGTAAAATCTGTACATAAACACACACGCCGTGGGAGGAACCGGGGGGACGGACGACGAGGAAGCGATGGGCGCCAAGGGGACCGAATTCCCCCCTTTTCCTCGAGGTCGGTCAATTTCTGGAGTCTTTTGTCTGGAGACGGGGAGGGTTTTCAAAAACCACATGTATAGCTGGGTTAGGACACGGGAATATTCAAGGCGTGGTTCAGTCAGCCCTACCTACCGCATCGCGACTCCATCTGCAGCGCTGCTTAACCTCACATCACCAGGGTCCATATGACACGAGACACTGGCAAACGCATATCAAAACTCTTCATGGCCGCAGGGCGAGAAGTGGGTATACGAAGCTAAGTAAATACAAAGGTCTCCAGACTCCACCAGATGTCAAAGCAGACAGTCCGTCCAACAACTTGCCCAGCCTTCTTGACATCCCCTCATTCAGCCTAGATAAAAGGAAGAACAAAAACAACAGCCCCTAATGGCCTATCATATACCCGATAAGATCCGGCTCAAGCCACCTGGCTGACCCGTGTTTCTTTGGACGTACACAACCCTGCTGCTTGCATCTTTTCCATCATTCGTCACTGTCCACGTCCATCTCGTCCTTGCCCCTCCGCGACCTTGTCGGCCGGGAGGAACGCTGATTTTCTGCCAGGGTGCTGGTTTGAATAGCTGGCTTGACGACCTTATCCTTGGAAGCAACTGCCTTGCGTCCGTTGGGCTTGGACGGCTCGGGCTCTTCCTCCTCGGATTCAGGGGCCTCATCGTCATCCTTTGCCGGCGCGTCGTCCGCTGATTCCGCGCCGCTCTCGTCGTCATCCTCGTTGGCTTCGTCTTCATCCGAAGGGGCATCTGAGAGCTCCGAGTCCGGGTCCGAGTTTTTGTCCGAGTGCTTCTCCGAGTTTTTGTTGTTCTCATACTCCCACTCGGCCACGCCTTCCAGCATCTCCTCCTCGTCTTCTTCGTCATCCCGCTCAGTGTAGATAGAGACCTTGTGGGCACGGCCGCTACGGCGGCGCTCTCCCGGAGGTGGCGACGAGGTATCCTTGGAAGGCCGGGATCTCTTAGGTTTCGAACTCTTCTTCGCCTTTGCCGTCTTGCTCTTTCCTGCACGTTTCTCTCGAATCACGGTCTTGATCTGGGTTCTAGCCCGCTTGGCAGGGGGGTCATTCCGCTCATTCATAGACTTGCGTTTCTGTCGAAATTTCTTAGCGACAATCCGTCTTCGTCAACACTCGTCACGTACCTTCTTGCGATCCATGGCCCTGATCAAATCGTCCAGCTTCTCATCCAGCTCATCTGGGATGTATAGCTTCTTTGCAATTTCCTGAGCCGCCTCGCTGGAAGGGAGGGCTTCGTAGAGCCCGGTTGGCACACCCACCTTGCCTGGCCAGGCTTGGAAGACCCAATTCCTCCTCTCCTGCCATTTTCGAACGGCTGCCTGCGCGAGATCGCTCAGAACATAGAGTCTCTCGCTGGCCTCTGGGTTGATGGCGTCCCGAGTTTGCTTGACCCTTTCCGCATACTTGTAGATCAAGGAAATGTTCTCCTCGGAAGCTACGGCGCTGAGGTAGAAGAAGTAGTAGTTGGCAAAGTCAGCGAGATCGTTGGGATCGGAGCTGTAATCAGGGTGGTGGGCCAGCAAAGGAATCAACCTTCCCATCATGGCCTCCATGATCTGCCTCTTCCCCTCGGCGTAATATCGCACTCGGGATCGGATCCAGGCCTCGACTCTGCTCTTCAACTCTGACACTGGCTCAAAAGCAACCAGAAAGAGAATTGTGTAGAACCTCGCTCGCAACCGCCCCCTAGTGAGATAGTTCTGGAGCTTCTCCATGAAGCGACGACGAACTTGAAACTCGTTATCTTGTACTAGCTCGGCCAGCTTGTTGAAGGTTGCTGCGTCCAATTGATCATCATACTTCCTGACAGTACAGAGCTTCAAAATCAGCTGGCCAGCAAGAAGCCGGAGGCGTTTCTTGTGGGATAAAGGAGTGTCCTTGACCTTGCAAAACTCCCCTTCCATCACGACAAGCGTCTTGAGTAGCTTAAAAACAGGCTTGACTCGCTCAATGGCATCAGGCTCCTGCTCATTAGCCAGCACCTGGTTGACCAGTGTCTTCAGAGAGAGGCACTTTGCCTGGAGCTCCTCGTTCATATCCGCGTCTTCAACCCACGAACGCTTCGGATCCTCGTCATCGGTACGAACTTGACGTAGAATCTTCTTGAAAGCAAGCTCGTGGATCGCCTCATCAAAGTCCGCGGTGACAGTCGGAGCTAGTCGCTCCAGCTGGCTAACCGCGGCTAGTCGGTTGAGAAAGTGAGATGACCCATAGTCCCAATCCTTCATGACCTTCTGAAGAAGATTGGTGGCGGTAACTTTGCTCTTGTCGTCGTTCTTGGCGAGGAGGATGTTCACGGCATACTTCGCGGCTTTGAAAGGAGTCCCATAGAGTGCGTAATCCATGAGAACCTGTATAAACTTCCTGTCGTAGGTGATGTCGTCGGGATACCTCTTGGAGTATGAGGAATATGCTTTGAGGATATCTACCAGGGCTGGGTCATTGGCCCTATTTTCTGATGGCACTTGATTGATGATCTCACTGCGAAGATTTTCCGAATGGGCCTTGAAGAGATCTGGGTTCCGTTGCGAAATATCATTGAGAATCTCGTGAGCAACTGTGGCGAAACCATCCTTGTCGTTCTTGGAATAGTCCATGATGGTTGCAAGGTGGCTTCGGTTGAACATCAAAGAGCTAGACCGATAGACGAGAGGGATGAGTGTGTCCAAGCAGCTCGCTGCTGAGCTGGCCTGGATTTTGGCGATGAGCTCATTGATTGCCCGTCGCACGGTCTTGTAGTCGCTGTTGGAACCGATGGTGAACTTAATGAGCTGATAGATGCGGCGGTCGTTGAGCTTTGCGAACTTTTGAAGATCGCTGCGAACCTTGAGCGGGTCGGGGAAGAAGGTACCAAACCATTGCAAGGTCTTGTTTAAGCCGGCTTTGACCTTCTCCTCGTTCGAATCGATGACACCGCCGTTGTACGCCTCGCATTGCTGGATAAAAACAGCAACACCCTTGGCAACCTGAGGCTGGCGCGCTTGCATGGCGAAGAATGCCTTCTTGGCAGGGGCATCGAGCGACTTCAACATCAATAGGATTCTCTCGGCGCGAATTTTGTCTTGATCAGTCTGGCTTCCGTTTGACTGTCCTTGAGACTGGGAAGATCCGGCAACAGCCTTTTGCCCCTTTCCTTTAATCGACGGGTACTTGAGAGGAACCAGACACTCGAACATGACTCGATCCAAGAGGATGTTTAAATCAGGGTCATTGGCATAAAAGGCGTTAATGATGCGAGACGGTACTCCGCCTAAGCAAGCCGTGACGGCCTCCTGGCCTTCAGCAAGCTCTCCAGCACCGACGGCCCATAGCTTTCCGAGGAGAACCATGGCATCAACTCGCACGGCCGGCCTTCGGTCTCGACAGCGGTCGGCAAGACTCGCGAATATGGACCCCTCCTTATCAACACCACCGTTGGCGCCAAGCTTTAGGACGATATCGCGGAACTCGAAGAGTTCGATAGCCTTGACGGCGGCTAACCGAACCTTCTCTTCGCTATCATTGAGTTTGTCTCCTAGGCCCTTGACGAGTTCGTTCTCATCCTCTCGACTCAACCCGATACCACCGGCAGAGGTGGACAGGATGTAACCCGCGGCCGAAACCCAGGCGGCGCGGATGGTACCGGTTTTGTCATTTCTTCGTCCAACGAAGTTGCGGTAGGCGACGGGGTGCGTTTGAGCAAAGGACTGGGGAGAGTAAGGCTTGGTCAAGACACTTTCTTCAGTTGCCGCTGCTGGCGTATCATCCAGCAGTCTGAGGGGAGGGTACGCAATTGGATCCAGCCCAGGGGGTGGAGGGGGTCCTGCAGCGCCAATTCCGGAGACCATATCTCCGATGGTCTCGGTAGCGATTTGGCGTAGATGGATGTTGTCCGCGGAGAGCTCGGCCTCGATTTGAGGGACAACGTTCTGAAGGACAGTTGGGGCAGCTCGCCAAAGCTCGCGGATAAGGAGATGGGCCTGGCGCAAGCTCTTCAGATCCGCGTCTGAAGGCCCCGAAGTGCCGTCTTCCTCATCAGAGTCGTCTCCCTGTCGGTGGCCATTGGATTTTGTCGCAAATCCCGAGGCATTGAGGATGACATCGCTGAAGTACTGACTTACATAGCGTGCCATCTTGTCTGAGCATCCGTTGCAGATGTTCTTGGCCATGACGTATGCGGGTGGCTCCGATTTGACGAGAAGGGTGGACTGATTGCCGTTCTGCTCTCTGTTTCGATTTCCACCAGGGGGCGCAGCTCTCAGGAATTGGCTGATGATGGCGTCGATGATTGAAGCCGACACGCTACCCGACTCATCGATCAACTGTATGAGCATCTCGGTGAGATGAATCTCGACATCCTTGGCAACCTGCTCTTCGGAGGCAGCCTTGGTAGACGACACTCCATCAAAAGTGGAGTTAAAGAGACGCAAGAGAAGGTCGTCGGCACCATGAACCTCGGTAATGAGGAGAATACTCTTGACATCAGTCAGGGACATCAGAACGTATTTGTGCTGGCTGTCGTAAGGGTTCGTCGGATCGTGAAGAGCCGGCAGAATATCCTTGATGAACAGGGTAAACATCATCTGCATTGTCGGGTTAGCTGGCTAGTGAGGGCAAATTTGGGAGCTGCATTGATGCGCACCTTGAGCTGGTCGTCTGTCAAAGGGGCGTCGGGTACGTAGAGTCGTAAAATGTCGACCAAACAGCACGCGGTGTAGGCCTTGACGCCACGGTCCTTGTGCTGCAGGAGGTTGCGATGCCCAAGCTTGGCGGCGACATCCTTGAGCGACTCAAGGTCGGTGGCGCCCTGGTCGAGGTCGGCAAGCTCTTTGGAGAGCCTCTCGAGTCGTTTCAAGAGCGTGCCAACGGGAATTGGCTTCGCGGGCCGCCATGAGAGCTCCTCGTCAAACTCTAGGCTGCGCTCCTCTCCCTCGTCTTCCTGGTCGGAGCCCTGCTCGCGAGTCTCGGGCTCGGGTTCCTGTTCTTGCTGATCCTGGTCCATAACCTCCTCTTCCTCCTCTTCGACCTCGGCGGGCTGCTCCTCGGCGGGCTTCTCAGCGCGTGTGCGACGGCGCGCCATGGTGCGCGGCGGGTGGCTGGGCGCGCTCTTGAGATGCGAAAGATCAACTACCGGGGCTACGGGTGACGGCCCGAGGGTCGGTTGCGTGGTGTTTGGGGGTGTTGCAGACGGGCGTTGTTAGGAAATATTTCGAGTGGTCGCGAAGGTCGGATCGTGGGTTGTGGGTGGCGGCGCGCAACTGTTACGGCATCGCATCCGCCTGGGGGAAGGATAGGATGCAGCACGTCAGATGCAATGGAAGCTAAGCACCGGGCGACAGAACTCGTGAGGGCCGGGCGGGTCGAGGAAATGAGGGCGACTCCGCGCGGTTGGATGGTAGAGACAGAGAGACAAAAAGGGGAGCTGGAGGGAGAATGCGAGGATGGGAGAATGGGAGCTGGAGGAGAGGTGGTGATAAGCGGAGGAGGAGGAGGAGACAATGCAATGCGTGTGTGCGGTGCGTGCGGTGCGTGTGCCGTGTGCTTTGCGTGTCGCTGTGGGCAGGTGCTAAGGTGCTATGCTTTCAAGTTTCGGGGGGGGGGGGCGTGGGTGCTACGCGCGACGCGACCTATCTTGCTCTTTGCTGGAGCAGCCCACTTTGGCGTCGGGTCTCGCAGTCCAGGCAGTCCAGGTAGTCCAGTCCTGAGGTGTCAAGGTGCCAAGGTGTCAAGGCCAGTGACCAGCCCGAGTAATTAGCGCCTGGAGTTGGCGCCCCCACCAATACCTCCACCACAACACCCCAGCGACAACAGCTTCGTCAATTTACTTGCGGCTTCGTGATTGAGCGGGCTCGGAGCGGGACCCCGCCAATGCGTGCAAGACTCGGATAGTTGAATACCCTCTGAATCTGCAAACCATATACCTGGTAGTAGCCAGCTTCCTCCCTGAGGTGCTCCTTGATGCCATCTATGTCGCCATTGGAGTCAAGCATTGAAGTCATGTTTCGTAATTAAATCCAGACACGATGCATTCCACCGATTGAAACCTCAAGTACTTTCCTACCTATACATCATGTCACTTACTTCAGGGCTTCTGCATGTGCTGCCCCTTTGGCACTTCTCGCTCTCACTTACTCTTGCTCTTCAACCGCCAAATATATAATAACTACATCGTCGCTTCTCAACACCTTACCAAAGTCTACCCAAATCAACCACCTGTACTAACCTCTCTTGAGCATACCTCAGTGAAAGTAACAATCCGGAAGATATTTGAGAAACTCGTCGACCATCAGTCATCTGGGAATTCCCAGGAACCAACAGAAAAGCATGGAACTCTCCCTAAACCACCCGCGTCACACCACTGCCCACGTTGTTCGTGCTATGGCTAACGAGTTGACTGTGATTCCCCGAAGTCGAAAGAAAAAGCAGGTCGTCTACCGGGGAAAGGAGAGGCGCTTCTGGGGTGGGCCGTGGATCTTTGTGCACTGGGCCCATCGGCCCCGACGATCTTCTCATCTCTCCGTTCCCTCATCTCGTCAAATTCTGTATGACGTCCTGTTGCGCATGACACCGCAGACTCGACGATATGAATTCTGGCTGTGGAACAGGCGATTATCTGCCGCATAGGTAGTATGTGCTCTACAGGAAGATGGGCCCCGCTGTGCATTCATCGGATTGATCTGACTTTCCTTCCCTGTTCGACCCCCTTGCGATCCATACATGCTCCTATGAAGCTTCAAACGCATGACTACTGTACTTACACGAAAAGTTGCGTTTGCTGGCTGCTACCCAGCGAAGATCAAATGCTCCCAACTTTGCCAACACGCCATCTCCTCGCAAATGTACTCTCAATGCCATCTCCCCCCCCCTATCCAACATCTAGACACACATGTGTCGTGGCATTTACAGTGATACTCGGCCGTTCCATCGCCGCCGTTGATGTACGACTCGGGCCCTGTTTGCCTCATTTCACCACCGGGCGACACAGCACACGACGCGCAACACACAGCACACCATACACGGGCTTGTGACTCCGTCCTGGAACATGTCCGCGGTTTCGCCCTGGGAGATTTAGGAAGCACCTGTAGTACAGCACTGGCCGTATCGTTTGCTTGTCCCATGAGATGGAGCCGCATTGTTCGTGAATCTCGGCTAGGCGGGCTTCCCGATGAATGGTGGTGGAAAATGAGTCCGTTTGCCTGTCCTGGAGGTTAGTACTGCAGTAGGTAAGTAGTACCTTGATTGATGAGGGTTCCGCGGAGCATAAGGTATACCTGCCTCCATCTCCTCCTTCCAAGACAACTTCTCCCACTTACGCTTCTCACACGCCACGCTTGACCTGACCTTCACTCGTTCACTATTTCTCTTGATCTGACTGCCGCATATCTGCTCGTTTAGTAAATCATTAAACGAGCAGCGATATCATCGAAATAATAAGTGTAGGTCCTTCCTTGGTTGTTTTACTCATTCGCTGTGTTCCTGTCCCTGCTTCCCCTTTACCTCTGCCGCCAGCTACCTGTGCTCACGAACACTCCTTCACTGCGCAGCGAGTCCAATTCTCTCGCATTCTATTCTTCTTGAACTTGCAACTTCAGTGCGGCCAAAGATCAGTGCAATTCACGAGGTAAGGTGGGTGCTCGCATTGTTGATTCACTTGCCAGCTGGTTCGGACTGTTTGGCAGCTGTCAACTCTCCAGCTCTCTCCAGTTGCCAACCAGCTGGCAGAGAGGATGCCTGCACAAACACTCGCGCTCTCGCTCGTCTTTCTCTTCCTTCATTGATTCACTGTCATTCAAAACCAGCCGCGCTGTTTGTGCCTCCACCGTCTCGGCATAAACACTACCACCGCGTTTGTTTTTCTTCTCCTCGACCCTCCTCTACCTCTCGTATCCTGCTTCCTGCTTCCTGCAACTTGCAACTTCGCACTCAAATCGTCCCTCGTTTTCAACACGCCTTCGTCCGCCTTCGTTGTCAGCATTCTGACTCGTTTGTTTCCTTAGCAAAGCCTTGTTGCCAACTCAGGTACGTGCCGCATACATCTCTTCCAACTGCCCTCTGTTCCTCCTCCGCTTCCACCGCACAACCTCTCACCGTGCAACCTTCCACCCGCGAAGCAAAGCTCTGCCTCGTCTCAGCGTTTCCTCGCCTGAAAAACATAGCATAGATCTAACCATCGCGGCAGATACACTCGTTCACGCCCCTGCTTAATTACCATCTCCGATTCAAGTAGGGCTTCCACCCCCTTTTCCATCCTCGTGTGTGTTTACCTTGCCTATGCTGACGGCTTGGAATCAGTGGCAACCGTGATGGATACCGAAAAGGCCCCGGAGATTCAGGGGGACCAGAGAGTTTCCTGTCTCCAAAAGCTCAAGGCTACTCTTGCCCCGAAGAAGCTACTCGTCGGCTTCGTTATCGTCGTCTGTATCCTCGCCGTCATGTTTGGTATCGGTGTCCTCTCTGCTCAATATGGTAGGCTCGTCAATTCCATTTAACTACTCGATGCTGACTCGAAGCCATAGTAGAGTCGGAGGCTCATTCGGATGGAGAAGTCGTTATGATGGAGCAAACTGGGCACCACATGCCTCACGGTCTCGTTCGTCGCCACGATCACCATGACGGTGGCAATGAAGATGGCGTCTCTATTCCTATTTCGTGAGCTCATCTTACCATTCCCTTGCACTATCGCCTCCTAACCGTTCGCAGGACCCAAACCGCTCTCACCACCCTCTACAGCATCAGTCGTATTCCCGAAGTGACGACTGAGACCGCGACCGTGACTGGCACTACCTACATCACGGTTGTCGGCCCACCCAAGGTCTCTACGGTGGTCTCGCTTGCTACTATCGAGAGCTCTTCCGAGGTCTGCAGCATGGAGGTCGTCACAATGACACAGAGCATTACCTTCACGGTCATCCCTACTCCATCCTCTCCCAAGGATGCGACCGTGACCGGTAACCCCTCCACTTTGACTGAGGTCCGTACCGACATCTCAATCTCGAGTGGACTACCAGATGCCACCGTTTCTGGCAACCCTGGTACCTTCACTGACGTCAAGACGGACTGGTCTGTCTCCAGCGGACTGCCTGATGCTACCGTATCGGGGAACCCTGCCACGGTGACCAATGTACAGACCGACTTCTCCATCAGCAGTGGTCTTCCCGACGCAACCGTGTCTGGCAATCCTTCGACTGTCACTGAGGTTCAGAATAGCTATTCACTCACTAGTGTCAGCATTTTCACGGTCATCACAATTACCGACCTGTGGCCTGCTGAGCCTTCTGCACATACCTTGAGCACTGTCATCGAGGTTGCTACAGTTCAAAAGACCATCACAGTCCAGGAGTCATCCCTTGTCGTCGTTACCGTTTCAGAGGTCTACCCCGAGTCCCCTGCCTCTACCTCCGAAGGCGTCACCTCCGAGGCCGCCGGAGAGGCAATCACCGCCGTCTCGCCAACCAGTACATTCACCAAGTTCGTCACCAAGACGAGTGGCGAACCTGTGGTCTCTACCACCACCGTCCAGGTCCCCGAACCTCCCTATCCCACCGCTAACAACACCATCACGACTGGTCCTTCCGGCACCGTCACGAGCGTTCCCAACCCCACAACCCCCGTCGTTGTCGTTATCTCGGGCGGGTCCAAGAAGCCAGAGCCTCGCGGCTGGGGCGGAAACGGCACCTCCAACCTTGGCTGTGCTATCATGCTGATCGCGACCGTCATGTTCATGCTCTGAGGGGCCTAAAACACCCACACCCCCTTGGGTTGAGACGAGGGGACGTAGCCTGAGATTTTAGGGCTTAGTTTGGGATCTTTTTGAGTCTCGCCAGCTTAATTTGGCATGGGAAGAAAACTGGAAATCAAAGTCAAGGGGTCTATTTTGGGGCCGTTGACAACCGCCTACCTAGATAATTAGTTGAGATGAGGAGCTAGGTAGAGTTCGGAATTCAGTACCGCGATATGGCTGTTTTGTAACCCACGATATCCATGATTGTGACTCTAATTTTGTGAGCAGCTGCCTAGAATCTCGAAACCGAGGGGGCTCCTGGAGAAACATTGCAAACCGTAAAACGTGATGCCTGTCCTCTCAAATCTTTCGACCAAACGCCTCGCCCATTCCTAGAAACACTCTCCACAGACGCCATCTCCCATCTTCAGCCCAAGTGTCTCCTCCAACAACCTTACCCAGCAGCTAAGAAGCAAGGGGCCAAAAAAAGTCCTCTGTCTAAACCATGCCCTTGGCCAACATGCCACGCCCCGTTTTGTTCATACGACCCATTGCTGGGCCAAGTGGTGTGGGAGATCCTACCGGGATCGCCTCTCTTGCTCCGAGCGGGCCTGGCGGGCCTTCCAGTTATCGCGGATCCGGCTGGCTGCCTTGTGAAGATCCTTTTCCGAAACGCGGTCGTTGATGCTCTCGAGAACACTCACAATGGTGCTCTTGTGGTTCGCCTCGCTCTTGTCGTCTCTGAAACGGACGATACGCCACCGGGCCTGGTCGTCTAGATTGCACTCCACGATGCGATCGTCCAAGGGGTCGTTGAGGCCCTTGAGGATCTCCCACTCGTCCTCGGTCATGTACACTTCATGGAAGGGCTCATACCGTTCTGGGCCACTGTCTCCCGTAAAGACGAACAGCTCGGCCTTGGGGACGCTGTCATAATCGATGAACGGCTCTGTGATGCCCTCACGCCTCTCCAACTCGTCGGGTTCAACCGTGGGAAACGTCAGGCGCAGCCGACAATCGACCGTGTTCTCCTCCGGAGGCTTCCACTTGAGGATGTGAGGGTCGGTGCCGTGCTTGTAGGCCGTGTTGCGGCAGGTGAAAATAAGGCCGTCGTTGCCGTGCTTCAAGCTTGGCAGGACTTGCTTGAACATCATCTCGATTCCATAGCCCAGTTGGAAGGGTTTCATCTCCACGTAGAAAGGCTGGAACCTGAGCTCGTCGGGGAACTCTTTGAACAGCTTCATGTATGGCACGTAGAGTCGCTCCTTGAAGTAAGCTAGCCGCTTGTCCAACGTTCGATCCATGAGATTGTTGCCGTCCATGACGAGGCAGTCGAAAACGAGAAAACGAGGCTCCTTCTTGCCATTGGGTAGGCTATCCCAAACCAGTTCGCCATCGACGACGGTTGCTGAATGGAAGGCTCCGTGGTCGTTCTCGAGTGGGAAATGGAGGTTTCTGTTGGTGATGAACCAGTAGTCGTTCTTGCGGTCGATCAGGTAGTGCGCCTCTCCGCCGTTCTCGTCGGCCGTCGAGTACAGAAGATAACGGATACCGTCCGACTTCTCGCATACGTAGTAGCTGGCGATTGGCGGTTAGCAACAGTTCCGGAATCAGGGAATCCTCGCGTCGGTGTGGTTACTCTTGCTTGCAGAGCTCCTCCAAGTGCTGGCGAGAGAAGCTCACTGGCTGTGCGCCCGGGAAGCTGGTCTGGTGCCTACCCAGTAGCTCTGCTACTTCTTTGCGCATCGAGTACAGCAGCTGCCCTTCAGCCTTAATGCCAGGCTCGGCGATGGAGGCGATGGGGCCATCTGGAGGTTGATCCATGGTGACTCGATCGGTTGGGGGACTGGCGCGTCGCGTTCAGTCGAATGGGGGACGCGCGTGGTGGTATCAATGAATCATAAAATAAGAAACGGGCCAGGAGCCATTAGAAGAACCCAAAAGCATAATGCGATGTAGGTTTCTTTGATTGTTTGCACATGGAGGTTGCGACAGATGTGTTTGTCGCGACGACGCACTGCCCCTTATCGATAAGCTCGTTGGCGCCGCATTGCTAAGGCATCGTCCAGACCGTGAACCCGCAAGTTGCAACGGGGAGTATTTGAAATTCACTGCAGAACCTACCAATCTACCTATGTTGGGACATACAATGCTGTCTTAATTCTGTTTTAATTCTAGACTTCTAGGCCGGTTGTCAAAACGCGTGCACCTCTCATATATAGATCATCCCCAAGGCCCTGGTCGTCACAACCATGAAGCTGATCCAATCTAATCCATAGAGGCCCCCACGTTCTCGCTGCATGAACCAAGGAAGCGAGATCGGGAGGTAAATCTATGAATCCCTCACTCTCTTGTTGAAAGGAATTCGGAGTCCTTAGTAACTATTACGAGTCTCTATCAAAGCGGAAGCGGCGGTGTCCATCGGCGTTGCTCCATTCAATGCCAGGGGCTCCCTCTTGCCCAGGTGATATCTCCCAGCCCCTGATATGCCACAGTGAAGAGAGCCACCAACCCTGCGAATTAATGTACTTTACCTTTTTCTCCCTTTGTTCATTCAGTACGAGCGAACCACGCTCTTCGGCACACAATGCAGGCATCTCATGCCTCATCAATCTTCTCGACCTCGGCTCGAGCTTCCTCCCACTGCAGTTTGCTCTTCTTTGCCCATTCGATTTGGCTCTGCGCATAAGCGAGCTACCACGTGTTAGTACGGCGAAGCGAACCATACGACTCGGATTAGACTTACCATGTATCGCCGCAAGTCCTCTTCTTTATCCTTCTGAAATCTCTTCAGATCTTTCAGGACGCTTATGCTAGCATCCTTGACGTCGCGCTCAGCCGCTACTTGCGCTTGCTCCAGCTGCCCGATGCTCTCTCTCGTCTTTCCAATCGTATCTCGTCGGGTTCGTTCAGGGTCAACGTCTACGACGCCCTGCACAGCATGGCGAATAGGGCCGAAGATCTTGTTCGTTATCGAGTTTCCGCTTGGCATTTTCTTATGTGAAGGTACACTCGCGCTCCTCTCGGGTAGTCCTTGGCTGGCCGAAGGTGTCGTAGGGAAGTCGCCATGAGTTGGAGGGAAATCAGAGTCAATAGACTCAGTATCCTCGTTACCACCATCGCGCCGATGTTGGGGGGGAGCAGGCTCCCTGAGGCTCGTTGATCTCTTGGGTGGTGGAGAGATCTGTTGGCTACCTGACAGATAGTTCTCAATCCGCCTTGCCTCGGCCTCGCTGCGTTCCAGCTGGTCGAGAAGCGCTCTCTTCTTGTTCAACTCCTCAGTTGTCAAGTCCTGCTGCACACGCTTCAGAACCCTGTATCTGAGAACGCTACGGACGACGCCAGCGAACTGCGCATTCTCTCGCATCGGCTCGGCGAAGCTTGCTCCAAGAGACCCTGAGAGTTCCTCGGTTGCAATGTACGACAAGTCCGCTGCTTGGCCGACTCTCTCGATTGCCGGACCGAGTGAAGGGGCCTGTTCTGATACAGCGAAGGCATTGTATACGGACCCCAGCTCGCAAAGATCCGCTGCTAGAGATGACAAGTGATTAAGAGTCCGGCGGTTGACTTTTTCCATTGGACCCGTCAAAAGCAGCTCCATCTCCTTGATGGAAGCCTCGTACGAGATGAAATACGGGTCCAGCTCTTGTTCGCTCAGATTATGCGAGTCAGGGGGGAATCGACCAAAGGCGTGAGGACCCCCTTGAATAACGCCCGAGCTTGTATCGTGGTTCGCACCGGCAACTGTCTTGAGCTTTGCTGACACTGGGGGGACGGGGAGATAGTTATGAGCAGCGGTGGGGTTTGCCGTATCCAAGGGCGGCGCCTTCAGCACTGATTTCGGGATCGACGCGACTGGATGGGAATGAAGAACCTCGCTCTATCATCAAATCAGCATACACCATCTTCGTGTTCGTCAACGAGACCTACCCAGCTGGCGTTAGGATCGAGAAACCTCCACCAAACGCCGTCTTTTCTAACGATATCCATCCGGCGACAACGGTTCAGGAAGACTGCGAGCATTCGCTTTCGCAGATCGATAATCTGTTGGTCTTGTTTCGCATTTGTCGGGTTTGCGGCATAGTCGGCCATGGTGTGCTTCTCCGGGATGGGAGGGATGACGAGGGTGGGATGGAGGCGAGTCAAGGCATCGCGTAGGGAGGAGAATTCAGAATATCGGCGTCGTACTTCGAGATCCTTTCCTCTCATGTAAGTAAATACCCTGGGAGAACGACGTATAGGGTCAAACATACACCAGTCCGGATAGTGTACACAATGTACCTGCCACCACTCTCAAGGCTCTTACCAGCATCGGTAATGACGATGGGCAATTCGGGGTTTTCGTAGAGGATCTGCTCGATGCGGCTGTCGTAGCCACCAGGCCTGCGGCGGAGACCAGCATCGTCTCTTGAGGCTAGATCCGTATCGATATCGGCGGCGCGACCGGCGCCGAGGCCAAGCTGCGGCTGGTCATCATCGCTACCGGAAGTGGGAGTGTGAGGGGGTTCGAAGGAGCGGTCTGTGGGTGCGCAAGGAGAATCAGCAGTGTCCCGGCCAGAGCTGTCGAGCAGTCCTGAGTGCACCATGTTGAAATGGGCGTGTCGCGGGATGGAAGCGCAGCGGGGAGGGACTCACAGTCACGGACGGTCGGGGAAGTCGGGTTTGCGGAGGAGGATGTTTGCGAGTCACGGCGATCAAAGCTGGTCCCGTACGGGTTGTTGTCTTCGTCGTTCCACATGGCGATGGATTGTTGTGAGGTTGTGGGCAAACAGCAGCGTGGTTAAGCTGGCGCCTGGTTGGAGAGGCTGTAGCGGCGATGGAGCTCCAGCGGTACCGAGGAGTAGTGGTGGCTGGTGGGGGGGGTTCTTGGGACTGGGCTCGGAGGGGCAGCGGCGGTCGGCGAGAGGACCGGCAAGACGGTTGATGCAGGAGCGCGGGTTGAATCAAAGAGCTCTTGCCATTCCACAGATTCCAGAAGACGGCAGACACAGGTGTGAAGGCGAAGGCGAAGGCGAAGGCGAAGTACGTCTTGCGAGCGTGGGCGGTGTCGGCGGATGGGTTGACGTTTGGACGGGGCTGGATGGGATGGGCTGGGCTGGGCTGGCGAAAGGTCTGGCGCAAGCACGGGCAAGCTCCGGAAGTGGTTCAAGTACCTCCCCAGGGAAGGAAGCCTTGGATACGATGATGACGCGCTGGCAGCCAACGCAGGGACCAGTAGTACGTACCCCGGTGGATGTCATCACAGTACTAGTACTAGTACTAGTAATTAGTCTGGTAGGTAAGTACGGCAAACCACAGGCACTGCACTCAGGCATGGCAATGTCCGTGGTGATGGGATATGATGTATGTACCTCCCCTTAGGCCTACTACTACTCCGAGACTCCGGGCTACCTACTTACCAAGACAGATCTTTTATTTCTGGAGTTTCCTCGAACGCATAGTTACGCTACATTCTAAGTCGGCTGTTTCAACTAGATGATGATTCATCTACGCAAGAACCTAAGGCAAACAATGCATGAGAGCGGCAATAATCTGGAGCTTCAACCACCAATACTCGCCCCCCTTGCACATTGTCTCAAAACTCAACTGCCTCTGCAACCCCCTTCGCGTTCCATGCCGTCCGGATAGTCTCTGCCTTTCAGCGCCTTGCCCTCAGCATCTCATGTGTGTTAGTGGAGCTGTCTCGTCCTTGATGAATTGCTTGAGGTGGAAATGGGCCACTAGTGCCATCGTCGCTCATCTCACTGGGAACTAGACGCCTTTGCACTCGCAAATCAGCACAAGAATCCTACATTTCTCCCGAGTTACCATACCTTATTTCCCAGTCGATTCTGCGAATCTCCCGACCACGATGGCTTGGTCCCCTTGACTGACGTCTCCCTCTTGACACTCGAAAGTCTTGCGGACGACCTGCCGTCAAGTTGAGTACAAGCCGGCCTAGTGACCGTAATGAAGCGAGGAAGTCGTCGTTCTCTCTCTCACTGTGACGCCGTCTAGCTACCCTCGTCCGTGTTGATACTCTGGCTGACTGGTGATGCCTCCCCGAGCGTTAGACCCGTGCACATCACGAACTTGGCGTATCTTACAGTGATGCTTCACGCCAGTTGGTATGATCGACAGAGACAGGCTGTGACTGTAAATATGCCTGGCTTGTCTTCAAACTGGGATCTGTGTGCCTAGTCATAGGCGTCACTGGCCTCGTATCTGGACTCTATCCGGACCGAAACGAAGAGACTGACGGGAGAGAGTGTCTTTCATCTGAGTAAAGGTTGCTGTCGAGACTGCCGTTGCTCTTTGTCGCCTCGTCGTCGGAAACGGCGGTTAGGGGTTGATGTGGGGGCGAAACCCCTTTCACTCGACTGCCCTTGGGTAGTGGCAGAGGTGGCAGCTCGAAGTCGTCGCTGTGTACGGTTGCAACGTCGGTTCGTGGCGACTGAACTCCGTCTCCCTCGCTCTGATTCTTAACAAACACCTGGCAACCTTGTGCCGACGGAGTAGGACTAACGGAATATATCCTCCCAGAGTTATTTCGACGTATTGCTTGAGCTGTACGGGATCTGGACCTGGAAGGGCTTCGCCCTGTCCTCTCCAGAGTCCCCCCGGATTGGGATCTGGAATGAACCGGAGTACCTTGTGTAGAGGAGCTTGCTATCGTGGAGACCCTTCCGATTGGAAGCTTGAACACACGACTTAGTCTTTGTCGCCAGGTCGGCTGTCGCGGAGGCAACCCTCTCAAAGAGTAAGGCGAATTGCCGCGGGCTGAGCTTCCAAGGATGGATTCTGTCTGTAAGGCTCGCTGGAGTTCCGGAAACTGGTAGGGCAGTACGGGATAGACCATTCGAACTGGCTGCTGGGGTGCCTGACCAGGAGGTAGGAGACCCGGTTGGTACGAAACGGGGACACCCGCATGGCTGTATAAAACTGGCTGGTAGACGATCCTCGATTGAATGTTAGGGTAATGCTGATAAACAGGCAGCTGTCCCCTAGGGAGAGTTGGTGTCGGATAGCTGCGACGTCGCCGGCGCCTGCGTCGACGAGCCAGCACCAGTTCCTGATGCGATGAAGCTATCTTACCAAGATAGTACATGTAGGCAAGTATCAAAACGACCGAGATCATCACAATGCTGAAGACGATACCGAATTGTTGTGCTGTTGTCAAGCAGTTCCAGCTAGAGCAATGACCGTCGTCGCGGCTGGAAAGGGAGCCAAGCCAAAATACCATAGGTGCTTTCTGTGACCCGGAAATAGGGCCATTAGTTTCCATTTTGGAGCCAAACTCTTTCTGTCTTTGTCTGTGGTATTCCCACGGACTGTCGCTATGAGCTGTTTGTGTTTGGGAACACTCCACATGAACCGAGAAGCGAAGGTGGTGGAAGCAAGTTTGGTACGACTGCGAGGGTGAGAAGGAGAGAAAGGAAAGATACGAGAATGCATAATAGCCAAGCCGGCGTCTGTGAATAAGTGGGTGCACTTGTGAAATGAAGCAGGCAGCTGATAGAAAGTGACTGCCAGCTGGCGACTATGGCCTGCCTAGGGTTTTGTGTGGATAGTTGCCCGGTGAAGTGTTTCTACGAGGGAGTTTCCCTCTGCACCAACAGAATTGGAAGAGAAAGTCAAGAACGGCTACGGAGACTAACCCAAGGCAAAAATTAAGGCAATGGGACGCGTTTCGACCATATTGAGAAGCTTTCATTGATTCATTGAATTGTGTTCGTAAGGAACTGGAAAACATCCGTATAAACACTTGGTGAGCCAAAGTTGATGTTCAGGGCCCCTGCACGGAGAAGCCACCGCAAAGCAGCACCCAGCAATTTCTTCTCTGATTGATTATTGAACAAATGACAGCCTATGCGTCAATCGGTTCAACCTACTTATCTTACCTCAGCTACTATAGGTACCTACCGTGTAATGGAACTCCTGCAAGCACAACAGGAAGGAAGTTGAAAGAGGCAGCTCCACCAGAGCTGCCGCCCCCCTGTGGCATAGCGACCAATCACATTACGCAACCGCCCCGCCGAGCGCAAATACACTGTAGCACGGGCCACACTGCTGCTCTGTCAGTTGAGGCTTCTGGTTCTCGACAGCCTGACGAGGCAACAAATTTAACACCACGGTCCCTTTTACTCGCGAACCGCCATCAACGCCGCTTCACCTCCCTCGCGAATCCACGCAAGCCCACGGGAACCCACGCTATCGATCCAAAACTCTCGAATCTCGCGATCGAATATGCTCCTTGGTTTCTAAATTGGCCCAGGAGCTGCTCGTTCGTTGACTCGAGGCGCATTGTCGACTGCTCCGAGCGACGCGTTCCTCCATCCACCTACTACCACCCGACCAACTCCTCGCTCCCCCCATCCCCAAACATCTCTCCCCGATACCCATGGCGACTCTGCAGAACGGCGCCGCCAATGGCGCCAACGGCAATGCCACTGCTGGGCCGGTGACGACCCGATTCGCACACATCCCGTCCGCCATCGACATTCCTGTCCAGGGCGACCAGGAAGACGAAGCCGTCGAAATCGATCTTGAGGACCTGGTAGACGACCCTACCGAGCTCTGCACCCTTTTCGAGAATGAACGCGCCGCGAAAACATATTGGATGACCGTCGCACTCGCATATGCCAAGCAGCGCAAGATCGACCACGCCATCGAGATGCTCATCCGTGGCGGCAGTGCCATCCAGAACAACAGAGCGAACCCGCGTGATAAGGTCAGCATGATCTGTTGTTTGTGCTGGATGTACTTGTGGAAGAGTCGAGAGGCCCCTCGTGTCGCGCCAGATGGAACTCGAGTGTCCGAAGCTAAGACAAAGGAATACTATCTCCAACTCGCTACTTCCTCCCTCAACGACGCCGCCCGACTCAACCCTTCATTCCCTCCCATCTTTCTGGCTCGTGGCGTTCTTTTACTTCTAAGAGCCTCGTTACAGGCGCCGTCGAAGACTGCGGGTGGGATTGGGTCGGAGAAGCATGAGCTCCTCAAGACTGCCGTCAAGTCTTTTGACGATGCCCTCCGAGTTTCCCAGGGAAAGAACATGCTCGCATTGATGGGCAAGGCACGCGCGCTCTTCTCCATGCACAAGTACCCAGATTCTCTTACTATTTACCAAGATGTATTGCAGAAAGCGCCAGATTTGGTGGATCCCGACCCTCGAATTGGTATTGGCTGTTGCTTCTGGCAACTCGGTTTCAAGGACGATGCTAAGATGGCATGGGAAAGATGCCTTGAGATCAATCCTGACTCCAAAGTGGCCAACATTCTCTTGGGCTTGTACTATCTCGACGCGAGTGGCCATGTTCCTGTCAACAGCGACGACTTCCTCAATCTCTATAAGAAGGCTATGACTGAGTACACGCAAAAATCATTCAAGCTTGACAAGGACCTGCCACTCACTTGTTCCACGTTTGCTGGCTACTTTCTTTCACGAAAGGCATGGGACAACGCGGACAAACTGGCACACAAGGCCATTCAGTACACCGACGTCAACGCCATTGCCAGTGATGGCTGGTATCTCCTGGCAAGGAAAGAACATTACGGCGGCAACACAGAACGTGCAAGTGACTACTATCGACGTGCCGACGACGCGCGTGGAGGAGCCGATACAGGCTATCTCCCCGCAAAGTTCGGTGTGGCGCAGCTATCCGTCCTGAAGAATGATCTTGGTGAAGCCAAACTTCGATTGGAGAAAATGATCCAGCAATCAAAGAACCACGAGGCAATGATCCTCCTTGGCACGTTGTACGCGGAAGAGATCTTCACGAATCAGTATAGCGACAGCAAGGAGGACAAATCTGCCGAGCTGAAGAAGGCCATCACCCTTCTTGAAGGAGTCCGGAATGCCTGGAAAGACCCGAAGAAGACCCTCGCCCCGGATGCCTCCGTTCTTCTCAACCTTGCTCGTCTTTACGAGACTGACCATCCCGAAAAGGCCTTGCAGTGCTTGCAACAAGTGGAACAACTGGAGCTTGAGCAGGTTCCTGCCTCAGAACATCCAGAAGGTGTGACGGATGAGGGTGAGATTCGCGCCGGGATTCGCAAATATCTGCCTCCGCAGCTCCTGAACAACATCGGCTGCTTCCACTCACAAGCGGAGAAGCATGAGCTTGCCAGCGAGATGTTTGAGGCTGCTCTAAGCGCTTGCATGAGAATTGGCGAGAAGGAGCCGGACATGGACACAGACGCGCTGGTTTCGACCATCAGTTTCAATCTTGGCAGGAGCTACGAGTCGCGAGGCCTCACGGATAAGGCCGTTGAGGTCTATGAAGGCCTCCTTGCTCGGCACGACGACTACACGGATGCCCGTGCCAGGCTCGCATACATCAAGCTTAGGAAGAACCCGAACAAGGAAGGTCCGGATGCAGTGGCCAAACTGTATCAGGAAAACAACAGCGATCTCGAGGTTCGGTCACTCTATGGATGGTACCTGGGCAAGGTTCACTCAAGGAAGCGCCCTACAAACGTCGCGGAAGACCCTGAATTCCGTCATTACAAACACACGTTGCAAAACTACGACAAGCACGATAGGCACGCCTTGGTCGGGATGGGCAACCTTTACTTGATGCAAGCAAGAGAAATGCGACGGGAGTCGGAGTCAGAGAAACAGAAGCGAAGCATTACCTATGGGAAGGCTGTCGAATTCTTTGAGAAGGCTCTCTCTCTGGACCCAAAGAATGCTTATGCCGCTCAGGGCGTCGCCATTGCTCTTGTTGAGGACAAAAAGGATTACAAAGCAGCCCTTGGAATCTTCAATAAGGTCCGAGAAACGCTCAGGGATTCTCATTTGTATGTCAACCTGGGACACATTTATGCGGAGTTGAAGCAATATTCAAAGGCGATCGAGCACTATGAGATGGCTCTTTCTCGAGATGGCAAGGCAAATGATCCCCTTATCCTTGCATGCTTGGGCCGCACCTGGCTCAACCGTGGCCGAGCAGAGGGTGATATCGATGCCTATAACAAGTCGCTCGAATGCGCGCAGAAGGTAAGCTTTTACCATATTTCAAGATCACATTGCGTTGTATTAACGGATCTGTAGGCCCTTGAAGTTGCCCCTGAGCAAGTTCACTACAAGTTCAATGTTGCCTTTGTGCAGATCCAGCTTGTCACCACAATCCAGGCAATGCCGGAGAACAAACGCACGTCAGAGCAGCTCGAGAAAGCGGCCGAGGGCCTGGAAGCTGCGATCACGTCTCTGGACGAGATCGCCGCTCATCCCCAAACCCCCTATCCCAAGCATGACGTTGAGCAACGAGCTAACATGGCTCGCAACACCTTGCGCAAGCAACTTGAAAGAGCGATTGGCAAACAAAAGGAGTGGGAGGAGAAAAACAAGGAGAAGATCCAGGCCGCCCGAGAGCAGAGAGACGCCGAACTGAGGCGCCGTGAGGAGGAGCGTCAGAAGGTTTTGGAGAAAGAGCGGCAACGACAGGAAAAGATCAAGAAGGAACGTGAGGAAATTGCCGCGCGTGACAGGGCTTTGGCTGAGAGACGAGCGGAGGAGGAGCGGTCTCGGATGGAGGCTGAGATGACCACCGACACTGAGACGGGAGACAAGGTGAAGCGGAAGCGCAAGGCGGCACCGCGGGCCTCCGGAGAAGCCAAACCAAGGAGGTCAGGAGGGAAGAAGAAGAAGAAGAGCGAGCGAGACGATGATGATGAATCGGAGGAGGAGACGCAGACCAAAAAGAGACGTCGTCTTACGAAGAAGGAATCGTCCAAGTTCAAGTCCGCCGAGATCGTCGTAGACAGCGACGAGGACGAGGATGACGACGCCCTCGAACGCGCCGAGAGAAACATCGACCGAGAAGACAGCCCTCTTTCGGAGGTGGATGAGGAAGCCGCCGACAAGATGGACGTCGACGACGACGCGGACCAGGAAGGTGTAGGCGAATATGACGAAGAGACAGTCGCTCCTCGTCAGCAACACAAGCGGGCGCGTCGCGGACGAGTCGTCGAGAGCGATGAGGATGAGGATGAAGGTGAGGAGCCTGCACGGACGAAAAGCCCGTCTGATGATGAGGGTGGTCGCAAGGCGAATGCCAGCATGGCGGACCCTGATGACGAGGACGAGGAGTAGTAGTGAAGATGATGTAAGACGGGAGGAACTTGTCTAGAATGTTGAGATGTGCTCAAAAGCTCGGGTTGGTCCCAGGCAGGTTGTACTATATGGCTAGATGCTCTTAAACATGGATAGGGAAAATGGAAAGCGTGCTTGCAATAATTTGTCATTTATATCGTGCCCGAGGTGTATTTGTGCCACGATGTTGGTGCCATGATGGGACAGCCTCTATGCAAAAACAAGCGTGCCTATGGGTTACGGCAGAGTGATAACATGACTGACTACAGTGCGTCGATGCATCCCCGTCACATACTCCTCCTAGACCGACTAGTTTGTTTGACGCTTTGATGAAGAGCACTTGTCTAAACATGTATGTCCGTATCTTTTTCTTCCTTTTGATAAGTGCAACTGCTGAGAACCCGGCCAGTTGTAACCAGGATGCCGCCGTTAATCAAACACGCGGACGTGTTTAAAAGGCGAAGACCTGATCCTCAAGCTTGCTGACAGGGCGGGCCTTCTTGAAACCAAGGCTCTCGGCGGACTTCTTCAGACCACTGATCATGGGGGGAGGACCACAGAGCAGGATCTTGACGTCGTCGGCGGGCTTCGGCAACCATTTCTACAAGAGGTTAGTTCATAACTTAGACATTCCGAATGGCGGGGGTGGGGACTTACGGTAATCATGTCGGCAGTAACATAGCCGACACCACCGGTCCAGCCCTCCGGAGGCTTGTCGAGGACGTAGTGAATGCGAATGCCAGCATCCTTGGTGGCAAGGGCATCAAGGTCTTCCTTGAGGAGGATGTCCTGGGGAGAAACGTTGGCGAAGATCAGATCGACCTCGGTCTTGTCTCCGGCGGCTCGGCCTCGGACAATGGCCCGCATGACCTGCAGCATCGGAGTGATTCCGGTACCACCGGCGATCATTCCGAAGTGTCGGACCATGTTCGGGGTGTAAGTGAAGGCACCCTTGGGACCGCGGACGCGGATGGTCTTGCCCACAACCAGAGAAGCCATGTACTTGGAGATGTTGCCCTGGGGGTACGACTTGATGAGAACGTCAAAGTAACCGGGGTGGTGGTCACCGGAGACGGGCGTGTAGGAGCGGACAATCTCCTTGGTGGTGCCATCGGGCTGGGCGAGCTTGGCACCGATGGAGATGTGCTGGCCGATGGGGAGACCGAGGATGGACGAGGGGTTCTCGAGCTTGAAGCGGTAGCTAATTGCAAGGGCAACGAGTTAGAACCGGATGTTGCTGTTGCTGAGGGAATAGGCTGAGACAGTGGCCGAGGTGAGACTTACATGGCGACATTGTGAGAGATGACGGTCTTCTCCTCGAGTTCAAACTCTTGGAAGACGTCGGGCTTCAGGACCTTCTTGATCTCTGTGGTTCCGTGTATGAGTTTGCGAGTTCCCCCACCAAAAAAAAGGTTAAGAGACACTTACTCAGGGCATTGAAGTTCCAGACGCCAAAGGCGAGGGCCACCAGAGCAGAGTAAGGCGCCCATTCCTTCTTGACAATGAGGGTGCCGACAATGAGTAGTAAGGCAGGGACATAGACGTAGTCAATGTACTTTCGCTGGAAGAGCGATGCGTCGTCGGAGGAGGCCATGGCTCTTGGGAAAGTGGAAGTTCCCCACCAAGACCTGTGATGGAGCGCTTTTTCGAAGCAAGCTAGGCGCCCAGCAAGCAATTGCAGGGAATTGAAGAGAGGGCGATGATAACAAGATCAAAGCCGGACAGAGTCTCACGCTCAAGAAGCGAGAGGGGGGAGTAGCAAGTCGGCTGAGCTTGCGGCACGACTTTGGAGGGGGTTGGACCGCGATATAAAAGTGTGGTGAGGAGAAAGCCGAAGACCGGTGGCCGAAGGACACCGAATCCCAATGTTGGACCGTTCCGTTGAGTTCTGCCACCGCCAGGATTTTCCCTTTTGGGATAAGCCCGGAATTCTGAAGGCGGTGACAGGAGTGGTTTTCCCCCATAGAGTTGAAGAATGTTAGAGAAAATGGGGAGTGGGGTCGGAGATAGGACTATAGATGATCCGATGAGCCACACTCCGGGGAAAGTTGCCAAGACTAGGGTCCATATGTACTCGCCACAACCGACGCCACACTTCTGGTGGATACGAAGCCACTTGGAGCCGCCACAAACGCGTTTAGCCTCAGTTCAACTTGGAAGCACGTCATGTGTGGGGTGCAAGCAAGCATCCTTTGGAGGCCCTTGGAGACAGACTCTCCAAAGAGGAAAGGGGCAGGTCTTCTCCACCTTTACTGCCGAGGGGCTGGGTCTGATGCAAAGTGATGCGGCGTTCCAGTCGCCCACTGGCTCATTCGTGTTCGATCCCCTGCTGAGCATCACCCTCCAGAGGCTCCAGAGACCGGGGCCACAAGGGCCATCCATGGTTGGCGAGCTTGGGGAGCAAGGGAGCTACAGAATACGATGATTGCCCCGGGGCCGCCACGGACTCGCCGGAGCTGACCTGCTAGACGGATGCCCGCTGGCGGGTTTCACCACCCAATCCTGCGCCGCCAGAGACATTGCCGGGCGCTACTGTGGTGCACGGCTGACTACCAGGCCAAGACGCATAACGCAGAATCAGGACCAGAAATTGCCCGAAGAGCTCCAGTTCGTGATGGATCAATGGGCCGGTCTCGATTCGAGGGCGCGACGGATCTCGGCGTCCAAACAACGGCGATGGGCGTCTCAAGTGAACGCGCTACTACGGCCCACGGGTTCCTACACTAGAAGTAGCGGGAGGCTTGGTTGTAAGTTGTTGGTCTGGCCTCACCCAGACTCGCTCACTGCTCGTGCCTCGCTCAGCTAGGACCGTATTTCCTCAAGTCACGACTGGATGAAGCCGGGAGCCAGAGGATCAAAAGCCGAACCCACCGGTAGAGCGGGTACGGCACATTGGCGATGGGCCACGAGGGTTTGCGTAAGAATCTGACAATAGAACAAAGACACGACATGGGCAAGCCACGGCAAAACACGAGATGTCGATACGATACGACACGGGCGGGATCTAGCTGGAGCCGGCCAACCGCAATAGTTAGTAATGGACGCCATGAGTGCGCAGTTGCGGGCTCTGTTGCAGGTTTCCCACCGACACCGAGTGCGGCCCACCCCCACTTGCGTACGCACGCACGCATGCATGCACGCACGCAGTGGACGCAAATGACGGAGACTCGGAGCTCCAGTAGATGCATGCGCGACAGTCGACAATCGACAATCGACAATCGATAGTGGGCTGGACAGTTTGCGGCACTTGGAAGCTGGAACCAAGCAGCAAGCTTGGTGAAGCGGGGAGGGGGCCACGGCCAGCTGTCCTTGTTACTGTGTTATAGCACTGGCAATGAACCAAGCTCAAGATGCTAAAAGCTGGGCGACGAGCACTATTGGCTAGGGCCATGATGGCGCGGGCATCATGGGTGCATCATGGCACTGAGTCCCTGGTTTTTGGGGGTTGCCTAAGCCCAAGTGAGGCAGGCCCAGAGTGCCCACTGCCCAGAGTGCCCACTGCCCAGAGAGTCCAGAGAGGACGCCCAACCTGCTGCTCCTTAGAACCTTGAACCACGCCATTTGGATTCTTGGTAATCGGGCCCTTTTAGCCCTTGTCTCCTCGCTGTCCTTGCTCCCCTCTCCTTGCTCTGCCTGTCTCCTTGATTAAACGCTGCTGTACTACGGGGGTGGCCTTACCCCAAGCCGGTGACGTCCTGCAATCTCTGGGTTGGTTCATTCGCTCCAGTGTTCCAAGCGATCGAGATCTCGTTAGGTGACGTTGGGCCTGGTGTAGAGACCCGACCTTGGTTGAAGACCTTGTTCGGGGCCCCGAAGCCTTTCCATACCGGCTTATCTGCCATGGACTGCATACACCACTGCACACCACTGCACACCGGACGCCTAGTCTTCGAATACTACCTTAGGTAGTGAGCTCCATGCCCAAGGTCCAGTACTGCTGTAGTGTAGTCCGCCCGTCCAACCCGTCTAGTGGCTCACTCTTGCAGCGCTTTCAGCGCGACCGGGGCCTCCATCCCTCCTGTGTGTGTACCTAGGCGGGTTCCTTGGCGGGGGTTGTGGTTGTAGGGGTTGTAGGGGCCGTAGGGGCTGTAGAGGCCGTCCACTCCGTTACCACCACCACCCCGGCGCAGCACAATGACGACGCTTGAAGTTGGTGCCAGATGCTAGTGCGGATGCTGCCCGGGGGCGCTCTCAACGACAACCACACCATCCGGGCCCGAACATTGCATTCTCCCATCTTCCTCCACTCTTTCGCTACCTCATTCTCCAACTCTGCTTCCCCAAAGTCCCTTTTTTAACCAGGCCGTAAACCCCCGTCACAACTCTCTCTCTCTCTCTCTTTTCCTTGTTTTGCCTCTTCCTTTCTTTCTATTCTTGTCCTTCTTCGTCCTCCAGCTCACCGATTGCCCCCGGTGCCCTGCTTAATTCGTCTCTGTCTCTCTCCAACCACCAGGCCTTCCCTTCTCGGCGTCGCTGGGTTCGGCCACGAACTGCTTCCGTAGGCGTCCGTGCCGTGACGACCTCTTCTCCTCCCTCACGCCTTACGCCTCGACAACAGCCTCATAGGGCTCCTCTGGCAAACCCGTGTCTGCTTTTGCCCTGTTGCCCTGTTGCCCCGCGCCTCGTGTCTCCTCGTCTCCCGTGCCTGGCAACATCCAGCATGCCTACGACGTGACCCAGACCTGACATGTTCTTGGGACACTCTTGGCCTCGCTTGACGGCATCCACAAAACCTGGGCTCGACTCAACTTTCCCTATCACGTTCCCGTTGTCTGGCAGCGATTCCCTTCCTCCCCGCCGATTCCAACGACCCAATCAAACCCCTTCCGTGACTCCCCATCCAACCTCCTCTACGCCCACATCCAGTGTAGCGCTGTAGCGCCTCTTTCTGGGCTTCATACGTGACCACTGCCGCCCCGGCCGAGAGCTCAGCTCAGCTCAGCTCATACCCTATTCCAAGGCTTGTCACACTTCCAACTACCAAACCCAAATCGCAAAACGACGGCCGGCCTGGCGACGCTGGCGTCAAACCCTCCTACGACTGACGCATGCGGGGGTCTTGGATTGATATTGCCAAATTCCAAGACAAGTAACCGAGGACTGAGACAATTGACGTCGACCCGATCTTCGATCTATCATTCAGCCTTCTCCACGAGTTCCCATTCACCACGCTGCACCTGGCTGCCCCTGAATCTTCCTCACCCTGCGAGCCGCCACCTCGTAACCAGCCCCGGCTGCCTGAACGTTCTTTAACATCGGCCTTGTACTTGGCGGCATGCAACACGGCCCTTGAACATCTCGCTTGACTCTCTGGCTGAATATTCTCTTTATACCTCCTTGAGACACAACTACGACAAGCGCCGACGGCTCGATACGAACCGCCGAACTTCAACTCAATACATCTTCGCGATGCACGCCGATAAGTGGAGGAGGAAAACCCTTCCTAGCATTCGGGCGCCTTCTCCTCTTCCAATCCCCCAGGTCTTTACCGAGGATACAGACGCTATGGAATCCAAAAAGCCCCGTGCCTTCTCCAAGGCTCTCCGCTCCCTCAGCAACTCCTCAATCGAGTCCCTATCGCATAGCCCTTCCAGATCCTCGACGACCAGCAGACGACTGCAAAAGACCCATTCAGGTTCCGGATCCATGATCGATAGAATTCACCGACGAGTCTCGAGCCACTCGCCAATCAGCGCATCTCCGCCAGACCTGGCCGGATCTCTCCTGGAAGTCCCGTATACCTCGATGGAAATTGCCCAGCATGGACCGCTCAAGGCCGACGTCTCGCTTCTCAAAGCCCGCTCAGAGTACCTAGTCCTAACAGATCAGTGCTTGATCAAGTTTGGCAGCTTAGAAGCCGCGAAGGGCGTCTTTCCACAACTAGGCCAACCAGTCGGGAAACGAAGTAGCACGATATATCACTCTAGCAACAAGCCAGCTACATCCGATCTCCGTCTGGAAATCCCACTCCGCTCCATTGTTGCCGTCTTCAACGAGGAAGGGTCGAGTCCCCGATTCGGAATTGAAGTGTGGTGGGCTGCTCAGTGGCCTAGAATATCTTACGCCAAGATACATATCTACTTCTCGCTACCCCATGACCGAGACGAGTGGCTGGCCCAAATTCAAAGAACTTGTAGATTGAGCCTGAGGCGGAATCCTGCTCATTCTCTCGTTCCTAATAACCTCAAGGTCCGGATCAACCATATCGTGGAAACCTACGAACCCACGGCGCCTGACGGAAGCACCAAGATCCTCACATTTCCTGTCGCAAAACGCATCCTCGGTCTACCACAAAAAACATCATCTTCAACAGATGAGGCCCAGCATCTTGGTGACGCCTCGTCATTTTACGTCGTCCTCGGACCTTGCATGTGCTATTTCCTCGAGGTTCTCAAGGCCGATACTATGACACCTGCTGGTGACCTTCGGGTAAAGGTACAGTCCTTTGGTACCGTGACCATCACTCGGTTCAAGGCGTCGGTGGCCTCTCAGGAGCAGAGATTTGTTATGAGCTTCCGGTAGGTTTGATATAGAGAGACTGTCTTTCCCAGAAACGAGGACTCGATTGTTGACTGGTTTCAGGCTTCCCTTCGGTCGAGAAGCTCGGCTAGAGCTTGCCAGCATCCACTATCGACGAATCATCGAGACCATGACGAAACTCGATCGAGAACTGAAGCCCATGTGGCCACAGCACTTGCAACAAGCCATCTTCGATGTCAAAGGCTTACCCCCGCCGCTCCAGTTAACCTCTGGGAACGACTTGGGGGGTCTGCAGAGAAGCCTGAACGCATACTGCGCCGCCTTTCATGCTCAGGTTCCTCGGTGGACTATTGAATGGGATCCACAGTCTCAGGCAGCCTTTCGCCTTCTCCCCTCAGGTGGCTCGCCATATTCACCGCTACAGCTTCTTGCTGTCTTTCGGGCATTGAGATATAACAGTTACTTCAAAGCGCTATCTTTCCGCGACGTCGACCTATCTTCTCTTATTGGAAGGCATGATTACTCCCAATATGGCGATTCGGTGGTGTACAACTCTTTGAATGGTATGATCTCAAATTTCTCCATCTTCCCGTTCCCTCGCTAACCTTGTAAAAAGGCCGCCGCATTTCTGAAGACCATTACGATCTTCTCATGCAGGCACCAATTCTTGTGTTGGAGATTCATGCATTAATCTTTTCCTCCGAGTCCATTCGAAGCATCGACTTGAGAAACGTGTTAGGGTCTCGCAGTACGATAAGCCAACCCGGACGGCCTAAGGTTGATCCTGACTACGCGCGAAAATTGACGTCGGAAGTGTTCCGGCCGATTTTGTGGTTGTTGAGGTATGACGCGTGTCGTTGCCACAGCATCGCTCTGTCCGGCAACGTATTCTCCCAGAGCGATGTGGAAGATTTGTCCAACCTTCTCGTTCTCGACCAAACCTACTTGAAGAAGCTAGAGATCGCAAATTGCGGCCTCGGTGATGCTGGACTAGCAAAGGTGTGGACTGCTATTTCCGGGCAAGCCGCCAGCCTCGAAGCCCTCGATACATCCAGCAATCAGGGGACGGTCAAATTCGACATTATTCACCGTTCCCTCAACGAACTTCGAGCTATCAAGAAATTGAACATCGCTGGAAATACTCGTCTCCCCTCCGAGGTAGCGCTTTTTTCTGAAGCAGCACTTGACTCCTGGGCCCTTGAGGAACTAGACTTGTCTGGCATTGCTGTATGTAAACCCGGGTATCTTTAGGGAGTGGGCTTTTGCTAACAGGTGACTACTAGCTTAACGATGAAACAGTCGACATGTTGGCCAATTATTTGAGATTGCCAAGCTCACTAGATTTTCGAGTCCTTCGCCTGAATAACTGCGGTCTGAACGGACGACAAGTCGCTCAACTATTCTGGGAAATGGGCCAGGCAAGGAAGATGACGGTTTACGTCAATGGCAACCCCCTAGACGAAGGGATCGACAATTTGTGTGAGGCTATCTCATGCGGCTTTGGGCCGTGGAGCTTGTTCATGGAAATGGTCGAGTTCTCTTTGGAGAACAGCTACATCAAACTTCTACGTGCATTGACCGTCAATAAGACGATTGAGTGCCTTAGTCTGGCAGGGACCGCTACCATCGACTCGTCCAGCGAAGCGACCTGCGAAGCCGTGTCCGACTTCTTTTCTGGCAATGATACAGTCAGGTTCCTCGACCTCTCCGGCTTTGACTCAAAACTCGATGAAGGGCACCTTGGGCAAGACTTCTCAAGGGCATTGAGTGGTCTGCGTTCAAATATGCGAATCGAACACCTCCGTATACGAAGCCAAATGTTGAATGTCAACATTGGAGACCTTGCGGAGGCCATCTCAGCTAACAAGACCCTGCACAGCCTGGACTGTGAGGATAATGGGTTCAATCTTTCCAACTTCCGCCATCTCGTTAGACATCTTGCAGACAACGCGACGATTCGATATTTTTCCGCATTCAAAGATTCAGATCTCTCTCAGACGATTCAGAAGTCGATTGACAAGGCGATGCAGACTGCGACGTCTACGCGACGGCAGTCTATGATTTCGATGTTTCGACCAGAAAAGATCACTCCAACCGTCAGTCAGCCACTTGCGCAGCAGCTCAGAGAGGGGTGGGAGGATGCGACGCAAACGCTGCAACAGATTTTGAGAAGAAACAAGCTCCTCTTCCAGGAGGGTCAGGACGGCCGCAACGAGCCCAGTGAACATGGGGCTCTACAAGGCGTCGATGGTGACGATATCTTCTCCAAAAACTTTGGAGGACTTGCCCGTCGAGCTTTTGAGTCTCCACGAGCCTCGAGCCGTTGCAGCTCCGGCCACTTGCCGAAGAGGTCCAGCACCATCTCCTCGGCAACTAGTATGACCCGACTAGTGCCTGATCCTCAGGCAGTGAGGTCGTACTCATTTGTCTCGAGCGATGAAGCCGGAAGTCCGGCGGTGGACAGCCAGAGCACAGGCTCGGCAATCCCCACACCTCCTGAGCTGGACAGTCCAGTGGATAGAGAATACAGTCTGGGCAACCAGCAGGCGCAAGGAACTGGCGCCGACGACTCCCATGATTACGATTACAGCTTTACGGATGCGCAAGATGCCGACTTTGGGCTCGAACTTCAGGCGCATCGGCGGTTCTGGAGTGACGAAGCAGGATGTATTGAAGAGGAGGATAACGGAATTCAGATTAATGAACGGCGCGCATGAGGATAAGTGATTGGTTCTGGGCGGACGGGTGGATAACCATCGCTTTGGCATTTTGATTCGGTTTTACGAGGAGCAATCAGGTGAATTCGGCGTTTCTAGCGATGTGGATGGACCTGGGGACATGGTGGTTTTTTTGTTTGAAGTGCACACTATGCGAGTGTGTTGCTGGTTCGTTTGATACCCTTCACTAGGTAGGTAGGTTAGGTTAGGATAGGTTAGAAAATTAATGAAAGGCTGGACTATTTGGGATATAATGAGTCAATGGCAAGAATTGCCACCCCGTAGTGAAGTGTTGAGTATGTATGGGCTGCCGAACCGTTCAGATCATACACATGTTGAGGTGTGCAGTATAAAGTAGGTATGTTGTTGTATGCAAGTATGCGAGATAGTGGGCCGGCCAAATTGCATTCACCTCAGCCACGAGCTACCTGCCCAAAGTGGAACCCCGCGGATCCCTGCTGACGGAATTTCTTAGGGGCAGAAAGGTGGCTGCTCGCGCTGGAACCTGAACTGGCCGCGAGCCCCCAGTCGTCATCAGCGTCGACTTCATCCTCCACCAGCACATCCGTGGATGCCTCCTTATCCATCCGCACCCGCATCCGCGCCCGCACCCGCCATCCTCCGGCTGCGTTCGCTTTGATTCTGGCATTTCTTCATTTCTGCTACGTATTCTTACTTTCCCCTCAGTCTCCTTGCTGCGGAGCTTCCGCGCTCCGGCGGCGACCTCGGTTTCCTCTCGTCGACACTGCCTCCCCCCCTCGATCACCCTCAAGCTTCACACGTGGTCTTGTCCTGAGGAACCACCCACGCCACCATGTACTCCAACTCCAACGCCTTTCTAGGCGGTAACAGCCAGCGTCCTGGCGCGCCTCAGCAATATGGCGGAGGATCGTTCAACAATCTGGCTCCGGGCCAGCAGCAGCAGCAACAGTTGCAGCCGGGCCAGCAGCCCAGTCCCTTTGCGCCGCAACCCACCGGCTTCGGCCAGGCTCCGCTACAGCAGCAGTACACCGGGTTCCCTGCGCAGGCCCAGGGATTGCAGCCTCAACAGCCGCTCCAGCAGCAGTTCACGGGCTTCCCGGGACAGTCGCAGCCCCAGCAGAGCTTCCAGACCGGCGCCCCGGCCATGCCCTCGATCCCGCCGCAGTTCCAGCAGCAATTCCAGCAGCAGCCGCAGCTTCAACAACAGACGCAGCCACAGCAACAGCAACAGCAACAGGCGGTCTTCCAACCACCCCAGCCGACCGGCTTCTCTACCTCGCCGCAGCCTGTCTCCGCACCCTCGAATCCCCCGCCTGCGATGAAGCCTCAGCCCACTGGCTTCAGTGAAATGGCCGCATCGTTCCAGACCGGCGGCACGGCGAAACCAAGAGGTCGTCGGGCCGAGAAGACGACACCAAACAAGATCCCCAACATCAGACTGTCCTTCATCACTGCTCAAGACCAGGCCAAGTTTGAGACTCTATTCAAGTCCGCCGTTGGGGAGGGTTCCATGACCATGTCAGGGGAAAAGGCTCGCGATCTACTTATGCGATCGAGACTCGACGGTGACGCTCTTTCGCAAATCTGGTAAGCCATCATTGTAGTCCTTACGGTGATCCTCTCCTCTCCACTGCGACGAGCGTTAACATTTTGCCCAGGACCTTAGCTGATACCACCCGCGCCGGCCAACTCTATTTCCCCGAATTTGCACTCGCCATGTATCTTTGCAACCTCAAGCTCACTGGCAAGCAGCTGCCTTCGAACCTCCCTGACAATGTTAAGAACGAGGTCTCGAGCATGGTGGACATCATCAACTTCAGCGTTGTCGATGAGAGTGGCCAGGCCAGCAGTAGTACCCCGGATATCAGGACCAACACTGCGATCCCGCCTACGATCCACCAACCTCAACCCCAGGCGTCAAATTCGCAGCTGCTTTCGACTCAGATGACAGGATTCCCTGGGCAACAGGCTGGGTTCGGAGGGCAGCCTCAAGGCTTACAGGCGCAGCAGACCGGTTTCCCCGGTATACAGAACCCTCAGGCCAGTGGGTACTCCGGCCCGCGTCCCCCAATGCCGCCAATGCCCACGGGCTTCGGTCAATCGCTGTCGCCAAACGCGGGTGCGCCGGGCATGGCTGCTCCCCTCAATGCGCAGCCCACCGGACGTCCTGGCCAGTGGGGTCTCGTCAATGCCCCGTCCACTGGCCTGCCCAACATCGATGCCCTGCAAGCCCGCATGATGCCTCAGCAGGGCCGTGAGGCTGGGACATATACTACTCAGGGTCTTCAAGGCAACGCTGAAATTCCCTGGTCCATCACTAAGGAGGAGAAGACCCGCTACGATGCGCTCTTCAAGGCCTGGGATGGACTCGGCAAGGGCTATATCGGCGGTGACCAGGCCATCGAGATCCTCGGTCAGAGTGGTCTCGAGAAGCCTGATCTTGAGAGGGTCTGGACCCTAGCCGACAACGGGAACAAGGGTCGCCTTGATTTGGATGAATTCGCCGTTGCCATGCACTTGATCTACAGAAAACTCAACGGCCACCCTCTGCCCAACATCCTGCCTCCTGAGCTCGTTCCTCCCTCGACCCGCAACTTTAGCCAGTCCATCGGCACTGTGAAGTCAATGCTTCACGCGGAGTCTGACTTCCGCAAGAACTCTGGTGCCGCTCTGCTCCCTCAAAAGACCGGTGTGAGCTACATGAAAAATCGGTCGTTCAGGGGCGGTGCTGGTGGCGCTTCTGCCAATCGCAAAGATGCCACTGTCTTCAAGAACGAGGATGAGAAGTTCGGTTATAGGTCGAGCGCTCGTCGCAGAGTTGGCAACAACTCTCCCCG
Source organism: Neonectria neomacrospora (assembly GCA_013756995.1). Taxonomy (NCBI): domain Eukaryota; kingdom Fungi; phylum Ascomycota; class Sordariomycetes; order Hypocreales; family Nectriaceae; genus Neonectria; species Neonectria neomacrospora. The sequence continues at coordinate 2,356 of JABSTB010000747.1, read as the reverse complement.
GCCCGAGTCTCCCTCGTCTGTAGCCTCGAACGACGACTTGACCTTGGATCAGTTGAGGAAGAAGATTAAGGAGAAGGAGGTCTTGCTAGATGCCATGGACTTCACTGATGAGAAGAACCATGAAGAGGACGATATTCTAGACAGACGAGATCGACGGGAAGCCGAGGAGCTCTACCGCCGTATCCGCCGCGCCCAAGAGGACATTGACGCCCACCCCGATGCGGCCTTGATTACTGGAGACTCTGATGCTGAGAGAAGGACTCTCAAGCGTCAGCTTCAAAAGCTCACAGACAAGGTTCCGGAGCTCGCCTCACAGGTGCGAAAGACCGAGAGGGCCATCATGGAGGCTAGACTTGAGCTATTCCGCCTCAAGGATGCCAAAGCTCACCCTGGTAGTGGCACTCCCATTGTTGGAACTGGGCCTGGAGGCGCCGTCACTGAGTCGGATCGCCTAAAGGCCCGGGCAAAGGCAATGATGCAACAACGAACCGCCGCCCTGACTGGAAAGAAGGTGGACATTGGCACCGAAGACGTCGATGCGCCTAAGCGCCTAGAGGAGGAGAGCATCAAGGTCAGGAACGAGAAGGAGAGCAACGAACGCATGGTCCAGGACGTGGAAGAAAGTGTTCGAGACTTCTCCCGAGGCATCGAGGACAGCCTCAAGGAGGGTGGGCAAGACAGTACCAATGAGCACGAAAAGCGCCGCTGGGAAGATGCGCTGGGTGTTGAAGATGAGGTTCGAGATTTCATCTTCGAGCTCCAGCGCGAAAGCCGAGCCGCTCGAGTCCGCGCCCAGGACAAACGACCCACGCGATCTTCAGCCGCTGCCGAGGAGACTCGCTCGAGCCGGGTTGCCAGCCCTCGGGTTGAAAGCCCTGTGTCGACTGCCCGTGCTGCCACGCCACCGGTTGCCGGCGGTTCTTACGCCTCGTACAAGACTCCCGAGGATCGCGCCGCTTTCATCAAGCAGCAGGCCGAGCAGCGCATGGCTGAGCGTCTTGCTGCTTTAGGAATCAAGGCTCCCTCAAAGCCTGGCGAGACCGCCGCTCAGCGCATAGAGCGCGAAAGGGCTGAAAGAGCTGCTAAGCTGCGCCAGGCCGAGGCTGATGATGCCCGTAGGGAAACCGAGCGACAGGCTCGCCTTGCAGAGGAGCAGGGCATACCACCCCCTGCCCCCGAGCCGTCCAAGCCAGAGGCCAAGAAACCTCCCCCTCCACCCACCAGGCATCGGGGCAAGAACGACGCGGCCGATGCTGCGAAGAAGGCCGAAGAGGAGCAGGCTGCCAAGCAGGCTGAGGAAGAGCGACTTGCTCGGGAACTTGAACAGCAACAGCGGGAGACCCAAGCGATGGAGTAAGTCCCAATCTCTTTCGGGGTGGCTTGCAATTACTAACGGTTCTTCGTAGGGAATCCGCCAGGGAACAAGAGGACGACCTTGCCAAGGAGCGCAGAGCGGCTGACGCTCGTCTCAAGGCTCTAGAACAGCAGGTAGAACAGACAAGACAGGGCAAGCTCCGGAGGGAGGAGGAGAAAAAGCGCAAGAAGGCGGCCTTGGCCGAGGCCAAAGACAAGGAAGCCAAGTTGGCTGCGCGACGAGCCGAGATTGAGGCAGCGCGCCAGCGTGAGCTCGAACTCCAACGCCAGCTCGAGGCCATGGACGACGACAGCTCTTCGTCGGACGATGACGAAGGTCCTCAGCAGATTACGCCCCAAGCGTCGACTCCGACACTGGGTGGTAGCCAGGTTGGCAGCCAGGAGCTGGAGAAGCCAGCGCCTCCTCCAGCAATTCCTGCGGTCGTGACATCGCCGCCTGCCGAAACTGAGAGCAAGAACCCCTTCTTCCGAATGATGACTCAATCTTCTGAGAGCTCGTCAGCTACTCCTACTGCGGCTCCCCCAGCGCCTCCTGCGCCAGCACCTCCCGCCCCTCCTACTATTACTGCTCCCGCTGTCCCTGCTGCTTCTCAGTCGGATGCTTCTACAAACCCTTTCCATCGTCTCACTCAGGAGAACAAGGCTCCGGCTGCCCCGGTTGCTCCAACGGCTCCGGTCTCGCGCCGACGTGCTGATTCTGACGACTGGGGCTCTGACCGGGATTCTGAGGACGAGGACTCTGATGACGACCGGCCCGGCGGTGGCAACGCCGCTCAGCTGGCATCTATCCTGTTCGGCACCATGGCGCCTCCTCGACCTCTGTCTGCTGCCGGCAGGGAGTCGACGCCAGCTAGCCCGGCGCCCCCAAGCAACGATTTCCCCGTCTCTTCTCCTCCGCCGCCGCCGCCATTGCCCGGCACCGCTGCCCCAGCCGCTCCGCCGCCTCCTCCGCCTATGCCAGGCAGTGGAGCGCCAGCAGCGC